>KN484838.1:0-20931 GCA_000787095.1 Periophthalmodon schlosseri
CTGAGTACAGTCTGAGTACAGTCTGAGCACAGTCTGAGAGCACATTCTGAGTACAGTCTGAGAGTACACTCTGAAAGTACAGTCTGAGGGCACAGTCTGAGGGCACAGTCTGAGGGCACAGTCTGAGGGCACAGTCTGAGGGCACAGTCTGAGAGTACAGTCTGAGAGTACAGTCTGAGAGTACAGTTTGAGTGTAGCCTGAGTACAGGAGCCATACAGAGGAACACTACAGAGGAGCCGTAGAGGGCGGAACAGGCTGACGCGGCACACATAGCTGCCATACCAGCTCTTCAGTGCTTATGTCTGCTCCTCCTCAACATGTTTGTCTTTCCCTCTTCACAACTTTACCAAGCTGTGCCCATTGGACATACTGTTTGTTTACACGGCCTGGTTTTATATTGTGGCATTTATGTTGTGGATGGGTCTGCTTATATTCATTCACATTCATTTATAGACTAACATACATTTGATCAGGTTTCCAAGGGTGTACAAGCAGTATACAGTTCATCTATAAGTCCTTCTATATAGGCCTAACAGATATTAAAGCAGCACTATGTAACTTTTCTATTGTGTGTCAGTCACCTACTTGTCTCTATGACAGACAGATAAATTCTTGACGTTCAAGTACAAAAAGTTATAGACTGGGAAATTCTACTGTTATCTTTTAGAGTAGAAGACATATTCCCCATCTCTATTTATGCTTGTTTTCAGTTGTTACTTAGCAGTGTGGGCTGTGCTGTGCCTGGGGGTCTGGCTCTGGATTGGCTCAGGTCTGGCACAGATCTGACATTGGTCTGGCTCAGTTCTCGTGCACTTGTGGTTGCCTGTCCAGCCCGAACCACACGCTTTGGCAAAACTTTACAAAGACGAGCGGGTCTAGAGCCGTATCTTGTCGAATTCAGTTGGACGTGATTGACAGGCAGATTAACCAATCAGAGAAACGCTTACGAGTAAAAAAAACTACACAGAGGACTGCAGAATCAACAACTGAAGCAGCAAAGTCTTTTATTTATCTCAGGTAAAAGAAGTTATATTTTTTTTTATGAATGATGTGAGAATTTTGGAGAGGGGACGTCTTCTGCATTTGAGAGACATGGGATACAAATTAGCGGCTGTGGTTGGACCGTCCAAAGTTAGTATCAGTTAGTATCTGAGTTCGATAATTTTGACCACCCTAGCTCCAGATCTGGCTCAGGTCTGGCTCAGGTCTAGTGTTGAGCATGTCTGATAAGGCACAGATGGTTCTAATCCCTGCGCTGCCCACTGGTCATGTGCCCTGGCTGCATGAATGAAGTGTCTGTCTGTACCATGAGTCCTCTCTCTCTCCTCTGGGCTATGGGTTATTCATGAGCACTCAGCAGACTCAAACAGCTCTGTCCATTGCACAAATGTTTCTGCAGGCTTCCATGTTGAACGTCAGAAGACTTGACATGAGTCATTCACGTTATTGAGTTGAGCGGTTTTGCTAGTTTAGAGAGCCACCAATCCTTGTCACTAATATAAGTCAGTCAAAGAGCTGATAAAATATGTTAAAACAAAACAGAGAGATAGAGTGGTTCTGAATCAGAATAAGTTTTATTGCCATATTCAGTGAACAAAATTCACAAATTAGGAACTTGCTGCGGGGTTATGCTGCAACATTTACAATACATAATAACAGTAAATATAAACTATGTTAGAATAAATATAGAATAATAAATATTAGAATTAATACACAAATATAAAATATGCAGTATGGGCAGAACAACAGTGCAAAACGATGAGTGCAAGATTAGATTAATTAATGAGATTAATTAGGGGTTTGAAGAGTACTCATCCCTAATTCTTATCGTTAACACTTTTGACAGTTGACTGATTGCTGATTGAAGAAAAATAAAATCACACACTAAACCAATGAAATTTGGCTGGTTATTACATTGACATGAGTGAATTAGTCTGCTAACGTGAAAAGTAAATCTACTGTCCTGATATTACAGATTTAGGGCACAGTCTGTGTGCCCTAAAATCTACACAATTTAAATTTGCACCCTTGCCAGGTATGAGTCACTGCTTAATCTGGTAAGTTTTTAGATAAATTGTTGTCTACAAACACCAAAAGTGGACTCATTGCCATTCATTACCTCTAATTCTCACCAGCCAATATGTCGTCCTAAACAGATTTTGTCAAAAAGAATGATTACTCTATTTGTATTGATTTTGTTGCTAAAAACTGATATACAAATGGGATCGCTGGTGCTTTTCACTTTGCACAGTTGCATAGTTACCAACCTACATAGAAAGACCAACTGAACCATACAACTCGTATAGAAAAATATATTTTATATTCCACATAATTATCAGATCTCTGCATAGTCCCTGCTCCGTTGATTGAAATGAGCTGTTAGCGCAGTGCCAGATGAGTGGGGTCTATCTGGAAGCTGTGACATGATGCATTTACACCTCCAGCGCTTTTTTTTTCCCACACTCTGAGCAGCACTTGAAATGCTCACACCGACGAGCCTGTTGAGCAAGCCTCCTACCACAGCCACCCTGTCATTTGAGCTGTCTGCGACTCTAATGAGAGGCTAGTCCAGGTGAGATGTTTACACCTGGTTAAGACCTGTTTCATAATGATGGTCCTGTTCGTCTCTCCTGAAGTCGTGGTTTAGACCTGGTTTGGATCTGTTTTAGTCCTCCTTTTTAGTCTTGATGTTAGGATGCCTTAAATCGTGTCTTAGTTTGGTCCTTGTCTGATTTCAGTTTCATCTTGGTGTAGATTTGGTTTGATCCTGTCCTAGCGCTGGTTTAGTCCAGGTCTAATCCAGGTTTACTTCTGTTTAGTCACAGTTTATGTTAAGTGCGAACGTACCTTTATTTGTTCTTGGTCTTGCATTTGGTTTAATCCTGGTTGCTTCTGATCTGGTATCTTATTTTTACTAAAACATGAAAAACTAGTTAATTATAAAATGGTTTGTAGGGGTCCAAAGTTATTCGTCACTTACCTCGTGCATTCTGAGCAATTATTCACCATGATGATTTTTTCACAACTTTGCCAGAGCGGAGTCTTGGCGTCACTGCAAAGCTAACAGCAACTAGCATGCTAACGCAGACTTCCTTCCTTTGACCTCAAGAGTTGCTTATAAAATATCTGTACTGGGATGAGACACATTTTGCAAAATACATGGAGAAAAATGTGGGTATAGGCCCTTTAAATCCTGGCTTAACACTGGTTTAGTCCTCGTATGTTGTACCTGTTCAGATCCCATTTAGTTCTTGTTTGGACTTGAACTACGACCCCAGCACAGTGCAGGGGCCTGGGGCAGATGGAATGACAGAGGAGGCTGGAGAACATACCACAAGGATCTGAGAAAAACAACACTGTGTCGACAGGCAGACAGGTGCACGAAAAACTGCTTTATAATATGGACTGGATACTACCAAGTTTTTTTTTTGTTTTGTTTTGTTTTTTTTTAATTCAGAAAAAAAGTAATGGTAATGGTTTTTTGTTGTTTTTTTTAATCATATTTTTTGGCAAGAATTTGTTTTTATATTTATATGAATTCTTATAGTATCTTGTTATTTATTAGACCAGTGGCTCTCAATCTTTTTACACCAACTCCCACAGAAGAAGATTTGGCTTTCCGAGTACCGCCAGATCTAAACCAGGCCTTTAACAGGACAGGTATAATCTAAGGCTATACCAGGTCTAAAAGTGGACTGCATCATTTCCACTGTAGTTCTGAATAGTCTTGATACTAAAATTTCAAACTCGATTTCGATAGTTATGGAATAGACTCAGTACTCGATACCGATTCCGATGCCACAGTGATTTATTTAGACAGTAGAATGTGAGAATGTTTCAACATTAAATCATAGTACTTTATTTTATATTCCCATGTGGCCTTATATCTGTGTAATCCCTCAGTCGTCCAGTAGGTTCCATAGTGGTCCATGGGCGTGTACTAGTCTATGTGTCTTATACTTGTGAAAGATACAGCTCAAGATCATTCTAAAGCTGTTCAGGAAAGGTTCATTTCTGTTCATACTTTTGAACAAGAAATTCTCCAAAGAAGGACCGAGAAGAGGCGTGAAGGCAAACCCACAAAAA
The DNA here is from genome assembly GCA_000787095.1 of Periophthalmodon schlosseri. Classification (NCBI taxonomy): domain Eukaryota; kingdom Metazoa; phylum Chordata; class Actinopteri; order Gobiiformes; family Gobiidae; genus Periophthalmodon; species Periophthalmodon schlosseri. Next base: position 4,088 of record KN484838.1, read on the forward strand.
CTGAAGAACTGTCCCAGTACCACCTGAAGGAGCTCACGCACCAGTTTGAGAAACACTGTATTATGTGTGACCCCCACCGACTGTACAAAGAAGTGGACTAAGTGAGTGTGACGTCACCCATAGTGTTCTGCTCCAGTCAAATGAAGCTCATCAAGGCTAGAGCAGTTATAGGGGCCAATTTGGAGCCACTTTGCATATTAGGAATTCCGACCGCGAGTATCATAGCAACCAAAGAGCCAATCTGGACCGAGGCTGTTGAAGGTAACGCCCCGCATCACTGGTTTACCAAGGAGCGGGCGCTTAGCAATGCCGTCAACCAAACCTGGCCGTGACCTTGGGGAAAGAGGGCGCCTGATTTGTCTGTTAATAATGTTCATATGTTGAGTTATGGACACCATAGCGAAATAAAAATACCAAGATCATGTAGAGCGGGTCAATGTGCGAACATTTTAAGACCAAAATGACGAGGTTCATATCTTGAGTTACACAATAGCAAAATAAAAATAAAACGATCATGTAGAGCGGGTCAATATGAACATTTTAGGACCAAAACGATGAGCCTGAGCAGCAGCAGTGCGAAGAGAGGGGCCACAGTTTTCCAGTATAAAGTGAATTGGGGCCAGAGTGAATGGAGCTAGAAGTGCGCCCATGATCACTTCCTAGTTGGAACGCGGCAGCTAGCAGGTTAGCTATGTCCATTTATATATACAATGTATGGTGACCTCAATAATTGTTTCACAGAAGTTATCACCAATTTAAACTTTTTCCTAGTAGAAGAGAAAACCAGTCTGTTCTTAGTCCTGACTGTACAGACTTGACTGTCTTTGTTCACTTCTGCACAACCTGTTTCACTTTGCTGTATTGTGCTCCTCTCAGTCGTGTTACACCCTCTTCCATTGTCAAATTCTGCACAGAGGGCCTTTGTTGGGAGGAGGGGCCTTTTAGATACCAGGAGCCTGTGTGTGTGTGTGAGAGGGTGGGTATTTATCACATTTTGAGGACTAAAATCTGTACACACACTCACATCACAAAAAAGCAGGTCCACATGACTTAAATCCTTTGTTATTAAATCAACAGCTTAGTCAGTGATTTAGTCAGTGTATGTGTGTCCTCAAAAAGCGTGGAAACCCAACATGTGCGTGTGTGCGTGTGTATGTGTGTGCGTGTGCGTATGTGTGTGTGTGCGTGTGTGTTGTGTGCGCGCGTGTGTATGTGTGTGTGTGTGTGTGTGTGTGTGTGCGCCTCCTTTAAAACAAATGACTCCTGAAAGCTCAGCTGGTATTAGACATTACAAGTGTTTGTTGAGTGTTTGGTGTTGAAGTGAGATAAAGTTAAAGACATGTTGTGCTTGTGTCTGTTATGTAGTTATAATCTATGACACCCGCTGACCAAAGTGCAGCGCCCGGTGACCCATGTCCAGATTTTAAGACAGTTTGGACGACCTTTCTTGATGTCTATCTTATTATGCATGTTTTTGGTTGATGGATGAAACCCACCCAGGCACCCTGAGACATTGAGGTTTAAAGTTTTGACCACTTGTAAAGCACAATGGAATCAAGAAATGGTTATTTTTTGTTCATATAAAAATAATTATAATTTAATGTTTTTTTGTACCAAATTTTTCAAAATCTTGATAAAAGTGAAACGTATTTGGAAACAAGAATATAGGAATAACTCTACAAAAACTTCAGATATATTATTATGAATAATAATAATAACAATAATAACAATAATTATAACAACAACAATAATAATAACAATAATAATAATAACAACAATAATAATAATGCCTTACACTTGTAATGTGCTTTACAGACTTGTCAAAGCCTCTCAAAGCGCTGCACTGTAGTAATTATTCATTCACTCCACACTCGGGGGTAAGATACTATTGTACAGAAGCATGGCTGCTAATCTGTGCCATCGGCCCCTCCGACCACCACCAATCATTCATACGGGTGAAGTGTCTTGCCTACAAACACAACGACAGAACTTGGTCCTTCGGGTTGGGGGACCACAGCTCTAAACAGAGCCGCTGTTGCCCCTGAAGAAAAGCCTGATAATTCCAAGGGACCATTTATATAGGCAAACTCCATTTTGTGTTGTCATGTCACTGTATATTCTTAGCCCTGAATGTGCCCTGGTCTATGTAAACAAATCCAAATGATCCAATGGCGTCATCTGGATGTCCATTCCCACCGCTGCCCGACCTCTGCGCCCACCCCGTGCAGGCTAATTCTGGCGTCTCTCTGTGGACCCAGGCAGGTCCTGGGTACCATCGTGTTCTCACAGTCCCAGCCCCACCCAGCCATCATGACATTAAAGTCTGATGACCGCATGCTGGGCTTAGTACTGTACATGAGGCAGTGATTCATTCAGTGTTTCCATACTGGCTTGTCTAAGCCTGATCTGGTCAGATCTCTTTTCAGTACTTTTGACAACACTAGACATCACATTATTCTTGAATCCCTGTTTGAATCCCTACTTTAAAATTACGATGGAGGACATGTTAGAATTCACTGGTGGAATTTGCTCTTTAACTGGCAGGTTTCTTGACCTGGTTTATGGTTAATATCTCTGTATTTACTGGGTACATCCACATGACACAAAAACTGGCACAAAGTTAAAGGCGCTGTACCAGATTTGTGGACACAGCGTGGAGTTTACAAAGGTTACTGTGTACGTTCATTTTACTAAAGCTCCTCTTTGAACGTTATAAAACTGCAGCGGTTAAAAAAGGAAATGAGCAGCACAACACGGTGTCGCGTGTGAGCGTCTTTTTATTCACCACAAATAAATGTCTAAAAAAAAAAAAACATCTGGTTGCACATGTGCGAGTGCTTAAAAAAAGTCTGGAGCCCTGCTAATGCATTCTGAGCATTCTAATTATTCACCGCGATGAGTTTTTAAGTGCTTTTCACAACTTTTAGAGGCCAGTATGGAGCTAACAACAACTAGCTTGCTACCGTGTACCTCCTGATTATACAATAAAATGCTTTATAATTACAGATGAAGCAGAAGATCCAGGCAGCACACAGCAGACTTATTTTGATCTCAAGAGCTGCTTATACAATATATCTGCACTGGGACACATTTACTCGAATATTTGGTACAGGACAATTAAACGTCTCTTTTGTCAGTGAAAATAAACAAAAATAAAATTATTTTTTCACAATAGCTTCAGAAAGAGGTGCCGTTATTTAACCCAAAGACGTGGTTGTTGTCAGTTGAATTGACTTTGAGCAGTAAGAGTCATATGGCACGTTTGTGTAATTCATCCCAAACAAATACTGATACCGTTTAACATGTGTGGGTCATAAGACTTGATATTTCTTATTCTTATTTCTATAAACAGTGAATCTGTCATAGAGTTATACAGGCCTCTACCCTCCATCTGAGATTATGGCATCATTACATTCAAGAACGTGACCTCTACATCCAGCCCGTGAATGACTCAGTGAAAACAGGCTTTTAAAGGAGAAACAGGGATTATGCAATGCATAGTATGTCCTGTTATGCAATATTTCATTTAATTTTAATCATAAGCAATTAGCATTAGCTTAAATGTGCTATATATACTGCAATATGCTCAACTGCTTTTTGGGTTTTCATAATTTAGTTTCCTTATGAAAAACATGCGTTTCAGAGTTTCATCCTTATTAAAGAAATCCTGCACATAAGATTACTCCCAAAGTGCTCCTCCATCTTTTAAAGTCTATTTAAATTCTTCATTTGCATTTGCATTTTGTTTGTTTTTAGAAATAGTTTCTAGAGATGCACCGATCCAGCTTTTTCAGTTCCTATACTGATATCAATACTATGACTTTAAGTATCTGCTAATATCCGATATTAACCAATACCAGTGTAGGGACAGAAAATATCACTTATTTCCTTAAAACAGAGTTTTAGAACTTATTACACAAGTGAATTGTGTTATGCAACCGTTATTTATCCTTCAAATAACCACTGAACAGCTTCGTATGAAAAAAAATCAAACATTATGAGACATTCTAGGCCAACATGAGTAGTTTAAGTATTCTTGCTTCATCTAATTAAAGGCCGAACCAGGATATTGGCCTAACCAATCTCATGAAACCAATACCTGATCTGGTGCGGATATTTGATACCAGTATCGGTATCAGTGCATCCCTAATAGTTGCCCCCTCTGCTGGTGTTTTTTTTAAACTTTAAAAAGATGGCTTCAATATATACTGCAATCAACTTGAAATTGCAAATCAAATTGTCACAATTTGCAAATAGCAAAGACTGCAATTACTAGTAACACAATTTTCTCTGCAGACAACAAAATATAATGTCTTGTGCAGTTTAGACGTCTGCAGACTCTTCTGAAATGCATGGGATTCTTGGATTAGTTGTGTTTCAGTTCATATTATAGTTCTTGGACATGGACGTAAACTTTGAACAGGATTCTGCCATTTAAACATAAATCACAAATCTTGACTAGTTTTCCATGTTGCATGTTGTATTACGAAATGTGATTCTTGTATTAATTTTTCAGGTCATATTACAGTCTTTTTGTCAATTCTTCGGGATGTGCTTAAAATATGAACTTAGAACAGATTCCTTCCATTAAATATAAATCTAATCGTCTAAAAGTAGTAGTAGTATTTTTGTTATAATGTTATTTCCTCATCAAAAACAGACCTGGAGTTGTGTTTTGTTCCATTCACACATGTTCAACACACAAACCCTGCATATTTAGGCTGAGTTCTTCTCTCAAAATGGAAAACACGGATGTCATGTGGTAATACAGGATGTGGTCAATTTAGATAATTACTCAAACACGTGTGAATGAAACAAAACACAACCCCAGGTATGTTTTGATGAGGTAACAACATTCTAACATGGCTTAAACCTCGCAAGAGTCAATTTTGTGTAATATAGGACCTTTACGGCTGAAGGACTTGTAAATCCTTCAGCCTTGAGCCTTAAAGGTCCTATATTTTTCCATTTTGACAGAAGAACTCAGCCTAAATATGCAGGGTTTGACATGTGTGAATGAAACAAAACACAACTCCGGGTCTGTTTTTGATGAGGAAACAACATTATAACATAGATAGACATAGGCCCTTTAATTGCAGCTAATCTCGCAGCCCCACTGTGTTGTACGGTCATGGCGGTCATTGGAGTTTAAATGCGGGATGTGGCCTCACGTGAGCAGTCTGTTAGCAGCTTTACACTGGGACATGTTTGCACTTCGCCTGAGTATTTATAGCATCAGAACTATGTGCCGATGTGAGGCACGGGAGGCTCGGAAACAAGCAGCAGGACCAGCTACAGTCAAAACCGGCCTCGTCTACAATCAGCGTTCTATTTTTAGGTTTGGGAAAAGGCTGCAGTTTTTGAAGTAGCATAATTTCCTCCACAAACAAAATAACCTGTCTCTTTCTGTGTCAACACTGCTAACCCTGTAGTTTAGATCTGTACAAACATGTTCTGAAATGTGATTCTTGTGTTAGTTTGTCAGTTCATATTTCAGTCGTTTTGTCTTCTGGAAGTGTTTAAAATGTGAACTTTGAACAGAATCCTATTAAATTATTATTTTAAAACAGAAATTGCACGCTTGAAAAGTCACATTTATATATGTCTCCAAAATCATTCAGCCCTAGTCAGTTTGCATAACTGACTGCACAACTTCCATCCATATATGTACACAAATGAAAATGTAACTTCAAACAGGACTGGGCAATACAACGGAACTGATACTGATAGTTATTTGATCAGTACTTCTGTTTATTACAACTACGCATGGAACGATATTGAAATTAGGTGATTATGATTATCATGGCCAAAATAATTGCGATTTATGATTATATCACAACAATTATTTAAGTTACTTGCTCAGCTTGGTCAGCCTCTGTCCTGCTCTGTGAGTGAAGATAGTTGTAGTTACCTCTTACCGTATTTTCCGGGCTATAAGTCGCACTTTTTTTGGCCGGGGGTGCGACTTATACTCAGATGCGATTTATATGTGAAATATATGTTTTTTTCTTCATTATTATGCATTTTTTGGCTGGTGCGACTTATACTCCGGAAAATACGGTACTTAATGTGCGGATCGTGGTAACACTGGATGTGTGATAGGCTTAAGAAAATAGCGGTTTAGCCTAATTTACTGACAATTAGAAACCTCCCAAAACAAAGCAAAGGTTTCACATTTTCAGTAAGATCTAATAGAATTCTAAATAAAAGCGTGATAGTAACTCAGTCGGCAGAGTGTTTGTCCACTAAACCAAAGGCTGGCGATTCGAATCCCGCTTTCGACATAAAAAACATCATTGGTAGAGTGGTCAGATCCACTTACACAGATTGGCGGTGCAATTTGAGCTCCCATAGATGAATGCTACCGTTGTGTTCTTGGGCAAGACACTTAACCCCCCTCGCCCCCTGTGTCTGTGTACGCTGGTGTATGAATGTGTGTGTGAGTTGGTGATGTAAACCACTTTGAGTGCCTTGAAGGTGGAAAAGCGCTATATGAAAATGTGGCCATTTACCATAAAACGCCTAAAAAGCTAGCTAGATGATATTTTTAGTTTTAGCCAAGAATCAGATAAATGTCCAAAAATGTTATGCTAATTTAGTTGAATAAATCCATAATAACTGTAGTCAACTGGATAATATATTTTAAATTTTAATTCTGATAAATCCATCCACCCATGTTGTCAGTGGGAGTGGTGCAGCTTATCACGGAGCAGCATTGTAGTTTGGGCAAAAGCCAAAGATAAACCTCTCAGACAAACCAAAACAAATTGACAGACAATTTTTGTTCTTTTTTTAATATGCAGAGGGAAGAAAACGTATAGAAAAATCCCCCAGTTTCTAACGTGTATTTCATGTTGATGGTGTGTGAGGAGGAGGAGGAGAAGGAGGAGGAGATTTTGCACAGTGGAGGAAGTACTCAGAGATAAGAAGCAAGTTCCCCCGCACTGATAAACCCAAATGAAAGGACATGCAAGGGCAGGCCCAAACGACTGTCTCGTCTGACTTCATAAAACATTTCCCATATTACACCCTCATGCAAAAGAGACTGATTATATTTACTGTTGGTGTTTGCATGACGTGGTGAGGTGTGAATTATCACTGCACGTACGTCATTAGGAAGCCCCCCCCGCCTCCCCTCCTCCTCCTCTGCTAACCCATTTCCTTTCATCAGAATCAGAAATGCAAACCGCTTCTGTAAATTTTGTGACACAGTAGTTTGTAGTTGTGCCACCTTTATGTAAATCATTTCCAGCCGATATCTAAATGACCTCGTCTTGCAAAAGTTTTAGGAAACTTACAATTTATTTATATAAATGCTCAATTTTGAAGTGTTTCAGAAAAGGGCATAGTACTGTCATTTCAACCACAAAAGTTTTAAATGGCATTTTCACAGCCCTTGATGACAAATTGATTGAGCCAAAGCTTTTGATTCAGTAGATTATAAAATCATCTTGAAGCGCCTGAAGCATATTGGATTTGACAATGCTACATGTAATTGGTTCCAAAATTATCTTTCAAATAGAACCCGGGAAGTAGTAGCCGAAGGGTTTAAATCAAATTTTTAAACTTGAAGCAAAGGAGCGCCCCAAGGCTCAATTTTGGGCGCGCTCCTTTTTACTTTATTCGTTAATTTGAGTCTCAGAAGCTGTAGACGTCTTTTGTTACCTCTTAACAGCTTATAGAAATATACCAACTGCAGAAATTGTGATCAAAATCATGATTTAAAAAATGATAGTGTGAAGTGGATGAAAAATGCTTTATAAAGTGTTTTTTATTTGAATTTTATAGCCCACACCTATGACTGTCTTTGCTGCTGTCCAATAAAAGAGTCAGCAATCCTGTCTGCTAATCCTGCCCGTCATTAGCTGTAGCACTAGCGCTGGTGGCTAACAGTGAGGATAGCCGTTATATAAGCTCCTTAGGTCTCCCACGCTAATGTCGTCTTGAGGGATTAGACTCTAAACGCGTTCGTACATAAGCTGCGGTTTGCCCGGCCACAGCACTTCTCTAAAGGTGAGAAATGAGATTCGACCTCTGCCGTTTGTCTGCGAGGTTTGAGCCTTACAGGACACCGTACTGAAGTGTAACAACCGAGCCTGTTACTGTGGCTGCTTTAAAGGTGCACTGCGTAACTTTTATGGTGAAGTGGGGCATTATTGCTTTGTCTGGAAAGTTTCACAGTATGGCATTAAAGCCCTGTACCCAATTTTTCCAGCAAAATTTGTCCCCAGTACAGAAGATAAATTGTATAAGCAGCTCTGGAGGTCAAAATAAGTCAGCTGTGTACTGTCTGCTTCTAATTGTAACGTTTCTGGGGGGAAGGGGGGGTGTTGTCCGAGAATCAGGAAGTGTGCGGTTAGCATGCCGATAGCAAAACTGCGCTCTGGTGCCTGAAAGTTGTGGAAAGCGCTTATAAATAATTAGGATGCTCAGAATGTATAAGGTAAATTTGGACCATTTCAAGCAAAGCAGCAAAGCGGGTGATAGACTGATCCTATTTAAAGGTTATACAGGCCACATCACAACCTTTGGGACTTTATTTGTGAGTGGCAAATGTTCATGAGTGTCAGTGAAATTTTCTCCAGTAAGAGCTCAAAACACATCCAATTTTGAAAGAGCTGCTACAGCCTGATAAGAAATATAAAACTCTACAACTCGACTAGACGCACATTTATTACTGATACAGACTCTGGATCACAGTTGAACAATATCTCCATGAATAAAAAAATAGGCAATACAAAGCAAAGAAATACATTTTGTCTGTTGTGCTGCACGTAATTCTCCCTCAGTGCCACTCAGTCGGAATGTTGAGGGGCATTTTTCGAATACAATGGTGTCAGTGCATAACCTTGAACAAGACACTTGACCCACTTTTACCTGTTTGAATAAGTTCGCGTGTGGTTGGTCAGAAATCTGATGAACTGCGGCGGGAGTGATTTTATTTTGGACTGCTGTTTTGGAATGTGATCTAAGTTGAGGCTAGCTAAAGCGTCTCTCATGTTGATAAGGATTCATATTCCCACATCACAGAGCTAAAACGGGACTGTGATGCACTGGACGTGGAGTCATCCTGAAGAGGGCGGCGCTATGGAAAATATCAGCCAATCAGAGCTCTGCAGGTTGTTTTTAGTAAGTTGTTTCTGGTTAGTCTCTCGCATTTAAACGACATATTCTGCAAAATGGACATTTCTGAGCTTTTAACCTGATTTTTACTGTCTTAAAAACGTGAAAAACGGAATTAGTTCATTTTAAACAGTTTACAGTGGTCCAAAGATATTCCTCACTTACCTTGCATTCTGAACACCCTAATTATTCACTCCGATGAGTTTATAAGCAGTTTTCACAGCTGTCAGAGACCAGTGCGGAGTTTTGCAGTGACACTAAAGCTAGTTCTATTCTCGAACAATAAAACGCTTTATAATTAGATGCAGACAGCACATAGCGGACTTATTTTCACTCCAAAACCTGCTTATACAATTTATTTGTGCTGGGGCAAGATACATTTTGCTTAAATACATGGGAAAAATCAGGTACAGGGCCTTTAAGGATGTTATAATAGTGTTCCCTCATCAGTTTGAGTCATCCATGCATGTTTGAGTAAACCAGTCCTGCATTTGAGGCTTGAGTGTTCAGAAAATTTCTGTTTTCACCTACCTCCTATCCCCACTAAAAATGTAGCTCTATTTCAAAATAAAAACACTGGAAAGAAAAATCTGCTGCTTGCTACAGTACAATGCCACTATTAAAGCAGACCTATTATGCAAAATGAACTTTTCAGAGCTTTTAACCATGTTGTAGTTGTTTCCCCTCACCATTTACTCACCCTAAGTTGCATTCGGAGTGATTTGTGCATGTCTCAGCGATTTTAATTGCTTATTTTCAAAACACCATTTTGCTGATCAACTCACGCCCACCGCTCTATACTTACTTTGTCTCATAGACTGTATAATGTATTGGACTAAGTGAGTGAGACGTCATCCATAGCGTTTGGCTCCAGTCACATTAAGTTCATTGAGGCTAGAAGTTATAGGGACGAATTTGGAGCCAAGTTGCACCGAGAGTATCATAGCAACCAAAGAGCCAATCTGGTTGAAGGTAACGCTTCCTGCCCGCACCAATGGTTTAGCAGGGAGCAGGCACTTAGCAATGCTGTCAACCAAACTTGTTGCTAACGCTAGCAAGAGCAGCCTCGGGAAAAGAAGGCGCCTGATTTGTCTGTTAATAATGTTCATATCTTGATTTACGGACACAATAGCGAAATAAAAAATCACCAGGATCATGTAGAGCGGGTTCATACGAACATTTTAACACCAAAATGACGAGGCCGACAGCAGCAGTTACAGAGAGAGGGGCTTTTGTCTCCAATTTATTTTCTTAATCGGTGATACACGTAGGATTTGGCAGCCTTGCGTTGTCATTTTGGTACAATTAAAAAAAAAAACAACAAAAAAAACGATTTCTTGCTTGCGTGATGTGCAGCTATCCATCGGAGGTGCCTATAGTTACCTCCTCTCCTCCTTGTCTCCTTGCCTCCTTTCCTTACCTTCTCTCCTTCAGCTCTTGCCTCCTTACCTCCTCTTCTTGTCTCCTCGTCTCGCCTCTGCAAAGCAGCAGATGTCCCTCTTGAGTGTGGATGTTGTATCCTTCCTGGTCCTGTGTCCAGCTCTCTGCATCACTGCTCCACAAAGCGAGCAATGTCTCAGCCCAGAGGAAGCACTTGAGGTGGGCTTGTACAGCGGATGAGGGCCCCCTTCGGTTCCGCTACCCGGTGCCAAGTGTGAAGCAGTGCCCAGACCTTTACTACAATGATGGACAAAATAATTAAAGCTAGATACTCATTTGTGCAGGTTTAGTATCGAATAGGACGCTTCCTAAATATTTTAAAGAGGGAGTATTATCCAAAATCTTTTATTTATTTATTTATTTTTTAGCTTTCTACCATGTTATAATGTTGTTCCCTCATCAAAAACATGCCTGAAGAGGTTTTATATGTTATCCATGCATCTTTGAGTATTTTAGCCATCTCTCCAAGTATCGGCTTGGATCGAATTTGTTGAATAGATTAGGACAATACAGCGAATAGAGTCCTCCACATGCAGCTGTCACTAACACTAACACTGCAGCTGATTCCACAGCTAACACCCAGAGCAGCATAAACACTGACTGAGGAGGCTCTAAAACAGCCTAAACATTATTAATGACAGAGATACTATTTGTTTGACCTCCGCAATGTCTTCACAGAGTCTTAAGGGTGAAAACGAAACTTCAAGTCAGAGCAGGAGCAGAGCCAAATGCGCCAACTTGTTTACATATGTTAAGTAGCCATGTACTTCAGGCAGGCTTCTCTTCTTTTACAGGCCTCAAACATAAATAATATGGCAAAAACACACTGCCTTTAGAAACAGTGAGATAGACTTACAGATTTACATAATTAAAAAAGAACCAAATGAAAGTGTCTCATTCCTCATCGTATCTGCACAAAACTAAACCTTTGTAAAACTTTCCTTGTTTTTATTTTTTATTTTTTTAAAGAGGGGGTATTTTACTTCTGTGAGGGATTAACTGCTAACACATAACATATTTAGATCACCATGTTACTTTTTATTGTTTTGAAAATGCTATATTCACCAAAAACAGTGTTAACATGTTGTATAAGTTTCACTTTCGTTACTCCCCTTCACAGCGTTATCACAACACAAGTTGTTGTGTACAATTTTGTATTTTGTTTTTGTATATTTATGGAGAATTGTCATGTGGGAGCATGGATGACTTCTTACAGCTAACCGAATCTTACAGCTAACCGTAAGGAGAGTTCGAACAGGGCCTGAGAGATCGCTAAATTACTCAAACATGAATGGATGACATCTAAAACCTCTTCAGGCATGTTTTTTGATGAGGGAACAATATTCTAACATGGTAGAAAGCTAAAAAAAAAAGATTTTGCATTATACCCCCTCTTTAAGTTTTTGAATAACCCCCTCCACCCCACGAATGGATAGACAGAAGCCCTTGTTTGTTTTAAATACAGTCTGGATCAAGGGAGCCACCAGCTCATGGCACCAGGTGGACAACTGTAGAATCAGATGTGGTGTAAAAATATTGGAGGTTTACTTAAAGACATATTGTGCTTGTGTTTGCCATATAATTATAATCTATGACACCTTTGGATCAGTATGTTATAATTCATTTGGGACATTAAAAATTAATAAAAAGTGAAAATAAAACTGGAGACAGAAGTACATCACAGTGGGCGTGTAGCAGTGGAGGTGAAAACGGGGGGTAGATGGGAGCAATGACGTCTTGAATACAGGAGAATACAGATTACTCAAACATGCAGGAATCACTCCGAATACAGCTGTGAGAGTGTAAATGAGAAGGGAAACACATATAACGTGGTGATAAGCTCTGAAAAGTGGAGTTTGCAGAACACGTCTCCATTGTAGATCAGCAGATACAGTTGTAGGAGCAGTGGAGGTCTGATTTCTTAGCTCCAAGTGTGTCATGAATATAAGCCACCAGCTCACAGCTAAAACAGGACATTTTATATAGGCCAGGGCACGCTTCTCACTGATTGGCCTACATTTGTGCCACTGGCAGAGTGGGTACAATAGGCCCCTGTGTACAGTACATTTATCATAAAAACAAGTATTTAAAAATATGTAAGATGTAATTTTTCTGGGAAAGGTTCTGCTACCTTCTTGTCTTCACGGAGAGGTTATTGCGTTGCCTGAAACGTTCCAGAGTATAGCATAAAAGTATCTCAATTGAAACACGCAGGTTACGTCCCTAGTTACAGGTCCGATCAGTGGAGAGGCGCGTCTTCCACTCAGTTTGTCAAGGTACTTTGAGCAATAAAAACACCAACTACCCACTTTTATACCAAGCCCCATGGAGTATATCTTTGGTCATGATAACTGTCTGCTGTTTTCACTTCAAAAGTTAAGAGTTCAGAGAAAAGTTAACTACTGGCCCACTGCTGTTTTTGCCTCTATTTGAAAGCAGCCATGTTTGTTTTAATACAGATTTGATTGGCTCATCTACCTGTCAATCACACCCATTTGCCTTCTCATGGTTATTACAATTCGGCCCTTCCATATACTATTCTCACATATCTCAGTTGAGAGAAGCAGGTAGCAGCCCCTCACCTGAAAAGTTACATAATGCACCTTTAAAGCCATGGACATTTTAGTTTCTTTTTTGCCCTGTTTTTGTTGACAATAACTTATTTGTTGACAATAAGGAAATTAAAGGTACATTGGCGTCTTTGCTCTGTGGATTATAATTAAACTTGTTCTTTTGCTAATATGTCATTTAGGTTAATGAGGGCTTGGTCTGTTTCCAGGAATAGTGTAGTCACAAGGTTAAGTGGACTAAAGATTAGGTCTAAGACTGGCCTAGTGTTCACTGACCTGTGTCTCCATGGGGTCTTATTCTGTGTTAAAGCTGCTAACCCTGTAGTTTAGACCTCTACAGACATGATCAGAAATGTCCCTGTCTGTCAGATAATAATAATGCATCAGTCTAATATAGCAGATGCTTCACAAGTTTGTGCATTATTCATTCACTCCATATTCGGTGGTGGTAAAATACTATTGTAGCCACAACTGCCTTGGGGCAGACTGACAGAAGTAAGGCTTCCAGTCTGTGCCATTGGCTTCTCCAACCACCAACACTCACCACACCACATTCATATGGCAATGTGAGTGAAGTGTCTTGCCTAAGGACACAAGGACAGTTTTTGCCACTGCTGCCCCACTGTGGCACCTGGTCTTCCCAGCAGTCTCCCATCCAAGTCCTAAAAGGTCCAGCCCTAGTTAGGTTCAGAGAGCAGACGAGATCAGGCTGTGACAAGGAGGTTTTGCCTTCCCTGTGTCTCCATGGGTCTTATTCTGTGTTAAAGTGACTAACCTTGTAGTTTAGACCTCTACAAACATCATTTCTACTTAAAAAAAATCTGCCATATGATTTATACATCAGAAATCAGATGGTGTGTCCAGACCTTCACTCATAAACTGTAGTATTGTATATTTGTATACTCTTGCCACCCCTGGACTGGACCAGGCTGAAGCCTCCACAGTGGTCTCTCCTCCTCCTGGGCTGGTGCTCTGTGCTCTGAGGTCTTACATAAGCACAGATATTCCACAGCCTGGATGGATGTCAGCCATGTCACAGTTTTGTCCCTTGGGCTGGGTGATATATCAATATTTAAAATATATCTATATAATTTTGCGCAAGATATAAATCTGTCCATATCGTAAATATCGATAATGTAATCCTGTGAAAACAGAATCGCGCTGCTGCTCAGCCCGTTTGTTTCCCCGGCTTTCTCAGCTCCTCCTCCTCTCACACAGAGAATAGAGCAGCTGCTCTGCATGTCCACTGTCCGAGACCTGCAGGAACATCTATCCAGGACCTTTATTTCGTTCACTTTTGAGATTTCTGTTCGAGTTGCGCCGCTCCATTAGCATCTTTCAAACATTTTTTTTCCGTGTCCGCTGCAGGCAGCTTTCTGTTACTCAACATTTATTGCAAAAATGCACTGAGACAGTCCCAAACTAACTCCACACTGCGTCCCCACAAAAGGAAGGGCTGTAGTTTCTCTCATAAAAGTTTGATGATGATGATTAGTATTAGAGGCTGCTAACACATGACTACACTGTACACTGTGCTATTGTTTTATTGCCATTTTTTTCATTTTCCACCTGCATTAAAATAAACCCTGTCTCTGAAATGCACAAGCTCTACATATATTAACCTGGGGAAAACTGAGGGCAACTAAGTTGTTATGTATAATACTATTATTTTATGTTGGATTTTTAAAACAGGCATCACCAAAATAAGGCTGGCGTTAACATTTTTTAAATGTTTAATCATTAGCCTATAGGGAAGGATGTGTTTCACATTAAAAAGATATCAAGATGAAAAATGATATTGAGATACACATTATTATCGCCCAGCCGTACTTGTCCCTCTAAGTGACGTTTGCGTCTTCAGTCTGCGCTGGGCTCATGCGAAGAGGCAGCTGCTTGTCACGCTGTCAATTATTCAGCGTGCTCCAAGTGTACCTCTCTCAAGAATATTTGCAGTTTTCAGTTTTCTTTAGCTGTTTTTTTTAGCAAATAATTTCACTTTTAAATGAGATGAGAACTGGGATTCAGAAAAGATTTGGATGACGTTACCTTTTTAGTTTGTCCATTTGATAATAAAGATTGACCTTTTTGTAAAGAGTGAAATGGAAAGTAGACACTGAATCTATATATTTCAAATTGTTTCAATGTGGTTCAGTAAAAAAATAAAATAAATAAAGCTTTTGGCCCCTTATTTAATGACCAGCCCCATTTTCACACACGACAATGAACTTTCCACAGGTAGTGGTTTAAGACCGATAAACCACTACCTGTGCAAAGTTCATCTGAAATACCACAGTTAACCATCAAACAGTGACTATGTCAAATGTGTTGCATAAACGAGTTTCCATCCTCTAAACAAGCAACAAAATTCTAGCTCTCTCACAAAATAATTACTACTCTTGGCGATATATTTATACAGCAGCCCATGATATCGATACTGTATTATCAAATTAAACAATATGATATATCAATATTTCAATATTTTTGCACTCCCCTAATTATGAGTATTTGAAATAGTCTTCTCTCTTTAATTACCACCATCTCCACCTCTGTGTTTCCGGCTGCAATCAGGTTTGTTTATTTCAGTGACTCATGGAAAACAGAGGAGCTCATTGGTCGCTTAATATTTAGAACAAACGCAAACTTCCCTTACCTCAGATTAACAGTGTTCAGTGCTTTATTCATTGATTCTACAGAAATTTGCAATATTGTTTTGTTCACTGTTACTCCATAGTTTTGTTTGTAAACTGTGAGGGTGCAGTGTACAGACAGATGCACCTCTAAAACTCTTATGACATAATAGGGGAAAGTATTAATGATGCCACTACCCACTTTTATGCCAAGCCCCATGGAGTGCATCTTCGGTCATGTTTCAGAGCACGGCAAAGGTTGAAGAACAGGTGGGTGGGACTTGAGTGGGCATGATAATATTTCTAAATGCCCTATTGGCTGATACCAGAGGATGCGCCGTGCATAGTAATAGCTGTCTGCTGTTTTGTCTTCAAAAAGTGTCAGAGAAAAGTGAACTATTGGCCCACTCCTGTTTTTTCCTCTACTTGTAAGCAGCCATGTTTGTTTTGATACAGACAGGCCATGCTACCTGTCAATCACACCCAAATTCTAAATACTATTCTCACATATTCCACTTTCCCTTCAGATAAATACTAAATTTAGCTATTAAAAGAACCCATCAAAGCAGCCATAATGTAAACAAGGGCCAAAATAGTTATGATTGGACAAATGAAAATAAATTATAACACCGTTATTTTGTTAAATGAAGGTTTAAAATGTCAGAAAAATGTCTTCCTTTTGCATAAATTGCCTTTGCATTTTGGATGGAGTTTTCTGTGTTGCTGACATAGGTAGACGGATTCTGTTTTAGAACTCACCACTACTTCCTATATTTATAAAAACTGCCACTTCACTGATGTAAAAGTATGCTAAATATTTAGCACAGATACTATCCCACCAAACCAAGTCATAATGAGATAAACGTGAAAACCTGTCATATGCACTTTAAGTCAGTGTATTTGTGACCATGACAAAGCAGTGGTCGTGCAGCCTGAGGAGTAACCTGATCTCCGCTTGGGCTGCCCGTGGCACTCACATATGACCCGTGTATTAATAGCCTGTTGTGCAGAGGTTCTTGGCAGTGCCTCTGAGGGCCATGACTTGGCTTAGCACCCCAGGGTGACAAGAGCACCCCACTGCTGA
>KN484838.1:20949-32522 GCA_000787095.1 Periophthalmodon schlosseri
GTCATAGTTATAAAGGATATCTCCAAGACGGTAACGTAAGTAGTAAGTTTGTGTTAGGAGATGTTAAAGTCGCTGTACCTTATTTTTGGTCCAAAGCTTTCCTCACTTAACTTATGCACTGAGACCGTCTTAATTATTCACCACGATAAGTTTATAAGTGCTTTTCTCAACTTTCAGAGACCAGTCTGGTGTTTTGTCATCACGGTAACGCAACACACATCACAACTAAATACTCACAATGGACAATAAAACACTTTATAATTAGATATAGACAGCACACAGCAGACTTATTTTGACCTCAAGAGCTGCTTATACAATATTTTTGTACTGGGCCAAGACACATTTTGCTCAAATAGAGGGGAATCAGGGACAGGTACAGGCACAGGCCCTTTGATAATAAGAAATAAATAATAAAAATAAAACTTGAAACAGTATTCACTATTAGAATTTCTAAAACAACATTCTTACAGTAAATGTGCAGCTTTTTGTGTTAATGTTAAAGCTTATAAACAGTACTATTATTAGCAGTGCTAGTACTACTATTATGACTACTTCCATTATTGCTACTACCTACAGCTGTCGCTAATAGCGATACTATAACTGTAACAAGTATGAGCAGTGCAATTGTATCTATGGGTTTCAGAATGATGAGAAATGAGGTCCATTGCCATAGTGATTAACAATTGAAGTCAACATATATCTTCTGAATGGGAAAAAGTCCTCAAAATTGTGCATGTAACACAAAGTTGAATACATTTCACACAATGCCATGGCGGTATAGAGCCTTGGTTACAGACAGAGGGTTACAGAAGTTCAAAACACGTCTCTGTGTTTAATGTGCTGCGACAGGAACAGCTCAGCCCACACTGTACCAGCTAATCTCCAATCCCAGCCTGATCTGCTTTATTCACACAAAGGAACAATGGGCCGCCCTCTTCCTGCTCTGGGCTTTGGCTTGGAGACCCGGAGGTGCCTGAACCTGGAGCTAACACTTCCCTTTTGGATCATCTCAGAACAGAGCGGGCCCTGAACGCACCATGCAGAACACAGTGGACGATGAATGCACCATGCACCGCACACCACGAAAAGAGCAGACCCTAAACGCAGCACTCACATCAAAACAGAGCAGACGCTGAACGCACCACGCAGAACAGGACAAAGCAGACCCTGAACCTGCCACCCACCTCAGAACAGAGCAGACCCTGAACACACTATTCACATCACAAAAGAGTGGAATCACCACGCAGGACAGATTGGACCCTGAACGCATCATTCACCTCAGAACAGATCAGACCCTGATCGCACCACTAAGAACAGAACAGAGTGAACCCTGAAGGGACCACACAGAACAGAGCGGACCCTGAACACGGCACTCACCTGAATGCAGCACGCATGCACTAGTCCCACTGTGCTTTTTTTACACTAATATTGCACTAAGAATTTTAAAATAAATTATTTTTCTATTTTTATAGTAGTTCCCTTCTCGTGAGATCAATACAGTTTTCTGGTATCATATCTTATCCACAGACCATATGGAGATGCACAGATTTTTACTCTTTAATAAGATTTTGCAAAGCAAAGTTTTCCATGGCACTGTTCAATCCTTGTTTAAATATTTTTGAAAATATGCAATCTTCTTGAGTTCTTGAATAGATTTTGTCATAGTTGTTCTTTCCTGTGTGAGTGAGTGAGTTCACACCTCAGATGTCTCAAAACCACAGTGTCCGGTTCCTGCATGAGTACAAGTTTCAGTTCAGCTACATCATCACTCAGTCTCCCATACACCACAAGCCATATAATACAACTTACAACATACACCATACGCCATACACCATACAATATACAGTATACACTATACACGGCTTTGGACTAAACGTCTCATCAGACAGAGCACAACTCCACTGGAGTTTACACATAAATGCTACTGTTTAATATGGTTTACATTTTGTATAGACTGTTGATCACAATTTCAGCAATCTGTAACTAACAAAATGTCTGCTTTGGGATAACTGAAAATAATTTGCATTTACGGTTGGACTCACGGTTTCCGCTGCAGAATGAGAGAGCATTGTAAGAAAACAGAGCCACAAACTGCAGTCCTAAACAGGAACCAGCTCATGGTACCAGGCAGTCTACTGAAGAGTCTTAGTTTTACTTTAACCAATCAATCAATATCACTTTATTTGTCCCCAAGGGGCAATTTAAGCACATTGCAGTGAAATACAATAGAAAACCTCATACAAAAGTTTCATTGCAGCTCAACAGGTAGGGTCATCAGATCCTGTGTCCGGGCAGTGTGAGGAGGTAACAGCTCTCAGGACAAAACTGTCCCTCATCTGTGTCTTCTGTGTCCTCAGTTATATTTTTAATGAAGTAACAGTACTCTTTCTTGAGTAAAAGTTCTCCTCTTCTCACTGTGAGTAACGCTACAAGTGACAAAAGCTTTATGTTGACAATATGAAATGATTTGAACCTTTGTCTTTCTTGAACTGCTCCTTCCGATAAGATTTAGTTTGTCTCATTTTTTAATGAATCAGATGTTACAGCCAAACAGTTACTCTTTTAGTTACTCTTTCTTAGAGCTGGGCACCGAAACTCAGTTCCACGTAGGAACTGACCAAAAAGGTTCAGTGCTGGTACCGAACAAACAAACGAACAAACACGGTTTGTTCGATGAAAAGGTTCAGTGAGTGCTGGTACCGAACAAACAAACGAACAAACACGGTTTGTTCGATACCAACTTTCTGTTTCTTGGCTTTAACTGCCCACATTAATGAGCCAATAAATACACCGCACTGATTTATCTGCAGCGTAGGTGCTCGCGCATCACGACTGCGCTTTGCACAAACGAATGGCACAAACAGCGCTCATGTTTTAACATAGGCCTACATGTGTCCAAACAAAGGGAAGTGTGTCTTACCATAAAGATGAAGAAACAGTGAGCAGAGCTGCAGTGTATCCACTCGAAAACACATCAAGTCTCCAGTGCGGGGCCTTTACAGTGTCTCAAAGTCAAAGTGTTGTGCATAATAATAAATCCACATCCAGTCACAGTCTGCAGTGTCTGCATAAAGCTGAAGCCAAACAAATAATATGAACCAAACTTCGCCAAAAACCTCCTCCTCCACGGCCCTGGCATAATTCCCAAGTAAATGCGGTGTAGTAAATATATCCAGTGTGGAGAGCGTGTGCTTAAAGATGTATCCAAGCGAGTCCGTGTCAAGTTCCCCATAATCCTCCTCTGCTCAGGTAACCGCGTAGTAAAAGTGTAAACAAAAAGCGTAAACAAAAAGCATGTGCTCGGCAGCGCTGCCTCTGATCTAAAGTGTCGTATGTGAAGAAAAAAGTAAAAGTAAAACTTAAGAGTGCGTGAGTCCGTGTGAGGATCCGCTGTGCGCTCTGGTTTGCGCATTTGTTTTGACTTATAACTGGACATCGTGCAGCCCAGTATTTTAAAATATGAATTAACATAGTCATAGCATAATTCAAGGATTAAAATATATTTTCTTAATAATGTCGCCCGTTAATTTATACTTACGAAACATACAGACACCGAAAAAAGAACTGCTCAAGAGCCGATATCGAAAAAAGTTAAAGTACTGGTATCGAACTTTCCCAAATACTTTTTTACTCCTACTTGAGTCGTTATCTTGGACCACCACTTTATTCTTCTACTGATATTATTTTGAAGTAACATTACTCTTGATTACAATTTTGGCTACTTTAACCACCTCTGCCCCTCTGTAATCTGGAGGATTTGTGTAATCTTTGTACACTGGAGCCATGGAGCTGATGAGAGGGGCCGTGGTTAGAGGAGCTCACCAGTTTTACCTGACGGGTCGGTAATCTCCGAATGCACTGGGATCTGCATTTTGGATCCTACTGCAGCAGATGTGTGTAGGCTGAGTGCGGTGTAAGCAGTGGGGATTTATGGAGGAGGGGGCTGCGTTCAGACTATAATCTGACAGACGAGATTTTCTTTTTAAGTTGTACTGGGGGGCGTGAGCAGAGTAACACCAAAGCAGCGAAACGATTTAAAATTAGGTTTATGAGGTGACATAGTGGAACAGCTGTTAAGAGTCTCGCCTCATAACAAGGAGGATCTGGGTTTGATTCCCGGGATGGATAGTGAAAGTGAATATGTGCACATCTGCTTTTAGTTTTGATTTTTACGTAATTAAAATTGTGCAAATAACAAAGCACTCATGAGAACATTCTATTCTCTATAAAACAACTTTATGTTAAGGAGAGAGATGCTGCTACTACTACTACTACTACTACTACTACTACTACTGCTACTACTACTTTTTTTTTTTTCTTGGAGTTGTGTTTTGTTTCACACAAGTGGGTAACCGTTACTAGTCTGTCTACATCTCCAAAGCTCAACCAAAGCTTACCGTTTATTCAGCAGAGATGGCAATTCCAAGTCTGAAATTATCCAAATGATTCCAGTGAAGGTGTAGCATAATATGGGCACTTAAAAGAAAAACAAAAAATAGATCTATATGTCCCAAATATGGTCCATTCTGGTTGATTTGTTTTACAGCAGTTTTCAGGTTATCAGTTATCAGTGCACATTTAGGACAATAACATGACACATAGTCAGACATTCAAACACTCACAGAATCACATGATAATAAATACGTTGTTAATAAATCTCTTTAGTTCATAAGGACGGCTGCTGATGGGACAAAACTGTTCCTATGGCTCTTGGTCCTCCCTGATCAGCCCTATTATCCAGCCCTGGCCTGTAAACTGATCAGGAGCAGAAGCCAGCCTTATGATTACATTACAGCGACATTTCCCTGAGCACAGACCAGAGGCTGGGGCACTCTCATCTCAAAGCACTGTGTTGTGTCTAATACAGTATGTTGTGTTCACTTTCTAGAGTTTATTGATGTCATAATTTCAGATGCAGGGCAGGGGCCTATATAACTCTATGGGCATCTAAAACAACACAACTGTTGGAAAGGGGTCCACTGACTTCCTGTTAAACTGATTCTGTGGTGTTGGTAGAGTAGAGTTTCAGTCATTTATGGGATTTTGATTTAGTCTGGTTTGCTTTTTAGTGCGTCACTTAACATTGTTGTGAGTGAGAATGTGAGAAAATGTGAATCATCAGCACTGAATGATAATGAAGATCATAGATTGTACTGCCAGATTACAAACATTTGCATCAATAATACAGCAACTAAGGTGGACAAATAGTATGTGTTTAATATGTGAAAGTCTCCGTAGTCTTAAGATATATGTCATCTTGACCTAAACCTGGACTAACCCTGGACTAACCCTGGACTAACCTTGGTCTAAACCTGGTCTAATCTTGGTCTAAATCTGGTCTAAACTGGGTCTAAATCTGGTCTAACCCTCTTCTAAACCTGGTTTAAGCCTGATCTAAACCAGGTCTAATCCTGCACTAACCCTGGTCTAAACCTGCTCTAACCCAGGTCTAAACCTGCACTAAACCTGATCTAAACCTGGTCTAACCCTGCACTAACCCTGCACTAACCTTGCACTAATCCTGGTCTAAACCTGGTCTAAACCTGGTCTAACCCTGGTCTAACCCTGGTCTAACCCTGGTCTAACCCTGGTCTAAATCTGGTCTAACCCTGGTCTAAATCTGGTCTAAATCTGGTCTAACCCTGGTCTAACCCTGGTCTAACCCTGGTCTAACCCTGGTCTAACCCTGGTCTAACCCTGGTCTAACCCTGGTCTAACCCTGGTCTAACCCTGGTGGTCTAAACCTGGTCTAATCTTGGTCTAAATCTGGTCTAAACTGGGTCTAAATCTGGTCTAACCCTCTTCTAAACCTGGTTTAAGCCTGATCTAAACCAGGTCTAATCCTGCACTAACCCTGGTCTAAACCTGCTCTAACCCAGGTCTAAACCTGCACTAAACCTGATCTAAACCTGGTCTAACCCTGCACTAACCCTGCACTAACCTTGCACTAATCCTGGTCTAAACCTGGTCTAAACCTGGTCTAAACCTGGTCTAAACCTGGTCTAAATCTGGTCTAAACCTGGTCTAAACCTGGTCTAAATCTGGTCTTAAACCTGGTTAAACCTGGTCTAAATCTGGTCTAAATCTGGTCTAAACCTGGTCTAAACCTGGTCTAAACCTGGTCTAAATCTGGTCTAAACCTGGTCTAAACCTGGTCTAAACCTGGTCTAAACGTGGCTGGGACAATACTTGTGTCCTGTCCTAGCTCCATCATCTCTCTCAGCTGGTTACCTTGGTATTATGATGTTGTTGCTAGGCACAGACAACAGAGTGTTACTATGGAAACACTGTAAACACACTGAGCACGTGTTCGGAAACAGTCCTCACCACAGAAACCACACAAAGACAAAGGCTTAGATAAAAGACTTTATACAAAACTGTAGTCTCACTTCAAGTGCGTATGATATCAAACATAGACAACGTCATTTGTTTAATGTGCGTTTTACAGATTAATATATTTTTGTAACTCTGACGTGGTTTGGTGGGATAGTACTCGTGGTAAATATTTATCATCATTTTACATCAGTTTAAGAGGCAGTTTGTGAAGAAAAAGGCATAGATTGCTTTTAGAATGCTGCTCTAAGTAGACTACTATTTTAGACATTTTCCCAATTTATATATTAACATAAACTTCTTAACTAATGCAAAATGATGATAAATGTTTACCACAGATACTTTTGTATTAAACAGCACTGATGAGAAAAAGCATTCGCACTGTATCTGTGTGAACCTTTAGTTTTGATGGTGATTGGTGGAAATGAGAATGGGACTAAATATAAAACGAATCATGTAAAATGCTGAAGTGAAAATACGATTGGTTGTGTGTTCCCGTCCGTTGTACAGTTTGTGTCAGGTTCTGAGCGGCTCTGACTCCAAACAGAAGTCTTTGTTGTCCGATATAACAAATGCTTATGAACTCTTGAACTCTGGTTTTATTTCATTGTACATTACACTTTATAAAGACAAGAGAAGACAAGACAAGATTTATTAAAGGGCCCATTTTACACTATTGTTGTTTCTACATCGCAAACATATATTCACACATTTAACACACAAATCCTGCATATTTAGTGTGAGTTCTTTTCTTAAACAGAAAACACTCTGTTCCACCTTGTGACGTCATGCATTAACACAGGGGGTGCTCCACTGTGTTTTTAAACTCCATACACCTTCACTAGAATCATTTGGGTCATTTCAGCCCTGGAATTGCCAAACTCTATTGAACAAAAGGTAAAAGGAGCTGTTAACTTGAAAACTACTGCTTCATGACATCACAAGGGGAGCATTTTGAGCTTTGGAGATGTAAACAGACTAATAATAAAGAGAACACAACTCCATGTATGTTTTGGATCAGGTGACAAGATTCCAACATGACTAAAAGCTCACGAGTCAATTTTGCGTAATATAGGACCTTTAATGATCGTGAATGGTTGTTAAAAATGACATAAACAGTTGCTTGATTTGATGCTTGTTCTGTTCAGATTGTGGACTGCAGTTTCTAGACTACTAGTCATTGTTAGTGTTATTCTATTGATCCAATCCATGCTACCCCGTAATAATAACACTAATAATATGCTGCTGTTGTGACGGAAAAGCAGAGCAGTCAAAGTGTATTGTACTGTGTGGTAAATGCAGGGCTCCAGTCTGTGACCAATTTGGTTCCGGTGCGTCTAAAAAATTTCTTTGGGCAGATTAAATAGTATAGAGCACATTTAAATTATTATTTTGGCAACTAAATGAAAAATTGTTAATTCACTTGCTCTTGCCACCACTAAAGTCAGTCAGAGCTGAGGTCGATCCGCTCAGGTCACGCTCTGGTGCACAGAGCTCCTACGTTTGACTTTTTTTTCATTTGTGAATGAGACACTGTATTTAACTTTAAAGAGAAGCATCAAATGTGCAGATCCTCCACACAGTGTTTAGTTTCTTAAATGAAGCTGCAAGGTGTAAAGGAAAATAAACATCAAAGATCAACTATTGAAATTGAAAGTAAGAGGTCTCACTCTGCACTTACTAATTTGTGAGTAGCTTATTAATTAAACTTATAGGCATCTAACTCATTCAGTTTTAACTTAAAGAAAAGGTAAACTCTTAATGTTATTTGGTCAAATAACAACTTGAATAGATAAAATATTATTTCCTTTATTTTATTTCTTTAGTAAGTTTGTTGTGTAAAGTATGAATTGTGTATCCAGGGAAAAGTAACTTACCAAGTTATTTATTTAGCCCTTATTAATGAAGCAATTTAAGGACAATATATTACGATGGCTTAAATAAGCGGCGGGTTTGGTGCACCCAAATCATGTTCTGGTGCACCCAAATGAAAATATTAGGCTCAGTGATGAACCCAACTCAAATTGTTAGTCTGGAGCCCTGAATGTGTGAATGTGTTTATTCTTGTGAAAGGTGTAATAGCGATGCCTTGGGTGTATTGCAGGGATCCTGTTCTCCACGCTGGTCTTCGGTCCGGCCTGTGGCTTCATCCTGGGCTCCGTCTGCACAAAGTTCTACGTGGACGCCATCTTCATCGACACCTGTAAGTCACTCCACAAACCTCCACACACGTGAGCATGAGCTCTGTCACAGACACAGTCACACACCTCCATGCATGTGTGCAGGGGTCAAGCAGTGAGCGTCTGTCACATACAGGATCTTTGTGAGCTCTGTCACAAAATGAGTCAGACCTCCACACGTGTGCAGGTGTAGAGGAGTGAGCCTATTCTCACATAAAGGATCTTTGTGAGCTCTGTCACAGACAACAGTGTCACATACACGTTCAGTCTCTGTCAGGATTTAGGATAGTACATGACATTAAGTCCTTATTCTATGGTTATTTTCATAGACATTATTTTGTGTTGGTGTAGTATTCCTCATTACCACATTCTCTGACCGCCCTGTGCCCTGTGCCCTGTGCCCTCAGCTAACCTGGCCATCAGGCCGGAGGACCCAGGCTGGATCGGGGCGTGGTGGGCAGGCTTCCTCCTCTGTGGTGCCTTACTCTTCTGCTCAGCTCTGCCCATGTTTGGCTTCCCTCAGTCCCTGCCCCTTGGTGAGAGGGACGAGGCGGGGGACACCCAGCAGGTCATGCTGCCTCCCCCTTCAGACTACCAGGCTCCTAAAGCCAGCAACGGAGCAGTGCCCGGTCTGGAAGCCAACAGCCCCACCTGCTGTCAGCAACTCAGGGGTGAGCCCTCAGCATCTACTACACTGCACTGTACTGTGCAGTGTGTGTGTGTGTGTGTGTATATATATATATATATATGTATATGTATATGTATATGTATAGCATAAATATTTGTACATATAATATATGATTAAGCAGACAATGATTTAAACTGCCAAAGCAATTAGAAAGGCTGGTTTAACTCAAAATATTGTTTCTTTTCCACATATATAGTGAACAAATACACTTTACACTTATCTGAAAATGAAGCCAATTGAGATTTTATAGCATTTTTATGCACTGGGAAAAAACTGTTCATAAGACTTGTCCTAAAGTTTGCTTATAAACCTGCCTGGGCCTGTAGCGTGTCAGCCTGACTGTGTTGCCTCCGCAGTGATCCCGGGAGTGACCCGGCAGCTCCTCTCTAACCCGGTGTTCACCTGCATCATCCTGGCGGCGTGTATGGAGATTGCTGTGGTCGCAGGCTTCGCCGCCTTTCTGGGGAAGTACCTGGAGCAGCAGTTCAACCTCACCACCACGTCAGCCAATCAGCTGCTCGGTCTGTGTCACATGACCACACCTCCTCTTACAGACATAGAGAAATGGGATGTCTGCCTTATTCACTTCTACTGCAAGTCCTCGTTTAGACTTGGTTAATGCGTGCTACTGGTTAAGTTAAAGTTTTGACCTGTTTTTAGTCTTGGGTTAGAGCTGGTTATCCTGGTTTAGTACTGTCATAAACCTCCTTAGACCTGGTAAAGTCCTAGTTTAGACCTGGTTCAGTCCTGCTGATAAATTGGTTATTATGTGGTTTAGTTTTGGTGTTTGCTGTATCATAGTGTTCCTTACCCTCGGTGCTCCTCCTCAGGCATGACGGCCATCCCGTGCGCGTGCCTTGGTATCTTCATGGGTGGGCTCCTGGTGAAGAAGCTTGACCTGTCTGCTCTGGGGGCCGTGAGGATGGCCATGCTGGTTAACCTGCTCTCCTCCGCCTGCTACGTCTCCTTCCTCTTCTTGGGCTGTGACACGGGGCCCGTGGCTGGGGTCACCATACCCTATGGCAACCAGTAAGGACAATGTACCAGATACTGCTTTAAAGTGCATATGACAGATTTTCATGTTTTTCTAATTATCATTTGGTTTGGTGGGATAATGGTACTCATCAGTTTTACATCAGTCAAGTGGCAGTTTGTGAAGACGAGTTGAGTTGAGAAGAAAAGTACAAAAATACAGGAGTTCTAAAATTTAATCACTCTATGTGAAAAAAAACTCCATCCAAAATGTAGAGGCAATTTACGGACAAGAAAAGCATTATTCTATCAATTTAAACTTTCATTTAACAAAATAAAGGTGCTGTAATTTTTTTTTTTGTAAGTGTTTTTTTAGCCTGTGTTAACATTATGGTTGCTAGGTAACAGTTACAGAATTACCTCTATGCATGTCATATCACCTGCCCATGTTCAACCAGATCGTAAAATTATAAACATCACCAAAATTGAAAAAAACAAATTGAAAAAAACTAGGCAAGATTTTTTTTAGTAAAATTAAATCTAATGATGTTAACTAGTGAAATGAGTAGTCTCTTGTCAAATGCACTTCAAGAGTCGGCCTGGATGTGTAATAGACATGTAAAAAATGTGTTGGCCACAAATTATGCTGCTGCCTTAGAGGCACCACCTCGCTCCCAAGAAGCACTAATTTTAGAAAACAGCTATTTAAAGTGTTCAATGTAATCTCATGAACAAAGGATATAATGGGATGTGTCTATTTTAAGACTTATTGTTGAAGTGTTGTTCTGTAATTTCACAACAGTGCAACATAATTCATAAAGGCCATCTCTCATCAGTGTAAAACCACTCTTTAAAAATAAATCCATAGATTCAATGAAACAATACATATATCTGAATTTGAATGTACAGGTACAATGCACACAAACATGAGTTGATGAGAAGAAAATATTTCACCTCATACATCTGCATTGCAGGAAATCACTCAATGGATTTAATTATTGTAATTGACCAAGGATAAGGAAATGACACTCCACTTTATGAGCTATTAAAAAAACCTAAATGTACTAGAGCACAGTCACACCATGACTGCATCAAACCTACTATAGAGTAATTAAGTAGTATTAACCCCTCTGCTGCTTCTCCTCAGGACTCTGAAGGTTGGAGAGAAGCCTGACGCAGCATGTCTGTCTCAGTGTCACTGCTTCATCTCCTCCATCAGCCCGGTCTGTGGCTCTAACGGAGTCACATACCTGTCCTCCTGCTTCGCCGGGTGCACCACCTCCGACCGCGGCCAGAGTTCTGACAGCGCCCAGGTAAAACCGACAATAGTCCCATATAGTACTGCAAAGGCCGTGCGTGTGTGTGTGTGTGTGTGTGTGTGTGTGTGTGTGTGAGGGGCA
>KN484841.1:3192-13616 GCA_000787095.1 Periophthalmodon schlosseri
AATAACAACAATAGTAATAATAATAATAATAACAATAATAATAATAAAAGCTACAAATGAATGCAGCTTTTAACGAGGACAGGTGGCGTTGTTTACACAAAATAACCGGAAGTACGTCACACTTTTCCACATCACTTCCGGTCCAGCAAAGCACAACACAGAAGCGAACATCAGCACCGAAGTAAGTTTAAAATCATAACTTAAACCCTCATATTACTTATTTAAACAAGCATTTTATAACACTTTAAGTTAAGCAAACGTGAATCCTTCGTGGCGCCTGTAGATCTGACGTTTTACGCTTTTGACTGTTACCGGATCATAAGCGGTTTGGTTATTTCAATGTGTATTTTGATTTATTTTTATATTTTTCTTACATTAATATGCAGCTTAACACAGTGAAATCTTTAAACTGTTCTAAATGGCGGTGTAAATTGAATAGTTCATGCAGTTGATCGTGGCATAAGTCTGTAGTTTCGTGTTGACGTGTAAAGACCAAGCCCTTCTTTAGTGACAAAACATTTCCGTGGCTCAAATGTTCCATCGCGCTGAAGTTTATATCCTCAGGCCTCCTCTTATGCAATAGTTTGGGTTCATTTAATTAAACACTGATGGAGAGAGTGGACAAATGTAATACACTGCTTACTTTCTTACAAAGGTGAAGAAACCGACAAGAGAAGCTATGAATGCTGCAGTAGAAATAGAAATTCAAAGATTCAAATTGCAGATGTGTTGGTTTATGGTCAGTGGTGGAACGTAAAGAAGTAAAAGTAGTAAAGTAACTGTACTTAAGTATCAGTTTTAGGTATCTGTACTTTAGTTTAGTAGATTTTTATGTGTATACTTTTTACTTTCACTTCACTACATTTGAGAGCAGTATCTGTACTTTCTACTTCACTACATTTTTGAACAGGACTGAAAAGTAAAAGTATTTTTTTTATTATTGTCTGAGACCTGCTGAAAAGGCTGAGGGTTTATTTTTAACACGATCATAATTTGAGCAAACAAAATATAACAAATATACATATAAAAACAGCTAGAATAAAAAAAAGATCGATCGAGTTGTTTCTGTTGAACAAAATTCAGCACAAATGTTCATCAAAATCACTACATCTGAAGCTTTATTAGATCTCAAAATCTGCGTAAAATACTTTTACTTTTTACTCTTAAAGTACCTGTATAAAAATGTACTTAAATACTTTTACTTCAGTAGATTTTTTCATGTGATACTTTTACTTTTACTTGAGTATTTTTTTGCTCCGATATCTGTACTTTTATCTAAGTAACAAAATTGAGAACTTCTTCCATTTTTAAATTTATTTATGTATTTATGTTTTGCCCATTTAAAACCATCACACTAGAACAAAATTTGAAAGGATGAACCACAATCTCTAGATAAACAATTTCTACGAAGTTCTATTACACTTATCTTTTAAATTACTCACCCATCAAGTGTTGTATTTCTTGGAATATTTTTTCATTAAGGCCACGTTTTCCCCACTTCTTGTCTGGTACTGGTTTCTTTCTGGTTTAGTCCTGGTTTGATCTCGATCTAGGGTGCTCTACGTAGACACTTGCACATACACTACCTAAAAACTGGGAGTAAACTGGGACTAAATTCTAACTAATTCTGGAATAGACCAGGACTAAACCAGAACTAGAATTGGATCAAACCAGGTCTACTATCAGGACTAAACTGGGCAAACCGGGACCTGATGTAGACTTGGTTCGGTTCAGTTCTGCTATAGTCCTAATTTAGTCATATTCCAGGTTTAGTTCCGTCTTAGTCTCAATTTTAATGTTTAATGTTTGTGTGTTTGCTGTAGTGAACACAGCTTATCAAAGTCTCGAAGAACACGACAGCCTGTTTTTTATCGTGTGTAATAGTACGTTTGTTTATCGTTTTGTCTCATGTTTGGTTTCAGAGCGAGTATAAATGTCCTCTGGAGCTCCTAAAGGGGAGAACTGTGAGGTGGACATGGATAGTAAAGGAGGAGACCTGTTCAGTGCTGAGGACGCCTTTCCCACCGGCACAGGCGGAGCTGGGATCATGTCCAAGTGAGTTTAACAGCACAGTTAAAACACACTGTTAGGGCAGGTTATGTAACTGGGCAAAACAAAAGGAGATATTAACGGGGAGTGAACTTTGTTACTCATTGGTTATTATTATTATTATTATTATTGTTGTTGTTATTATAGTGTTCTTTTATAGTAACAGTACAATTTTGGATTTCCATAAAACACATACACTATGAGTCAAAAGTTTGGACACACCCTCTCATTCAATGGTTTTTTGTTTTTTTTCTACATTTTCTTTTTCATTTTCTTTCTACATTTTATATAGAAACAGAAGACATCAAATATATGAAGAAAGATATATATACAACTCTATTTTTTTTTTTTTAAATATATATTCAAATCCTGAAATCCCCTTTGCTTTGTCAAAAAATATTTAGTAGAGTTATTTAACTTCATAATTCCATATATCTTGCGTCATATATTTGATTGTGTCCAAAATAGTAGGTGCACTGCGTAGTGTTTGTTTAAACACCACCACCCTCTCATTTAATGGTTCAACATTCAGTGCCACCTACTTTCTACATTTTATATACACACAGAAGACATCAAATATATGAAGTAAGATATATGGAATTATATAGTAAAGAAAAAAGTGAAATAACTACAACTTCTAACTACTACTAAAGTTATTTAAGTGGCCACCCAAGCTACTTTGGATTTGAATATACAGGGGGGTATTTTTACAATTTTAAACTTTAATTACAAAGGCATTTGATAAGATATATTAATTTGATTTGTTCTGTTGTACTCAGTGGTTATAAAAGTTTGTAATCACACTGGCGTCTGCATGTTCATGAGCTCCTCAGTCAAACATTTCCAGACCGTTGGGTTTGAACGGTTCTCCAGATCTCACACCTCTGGATTTCTTTCTGTGGGGCTGTGTTAAAGACGTCGTGTATCGAACAAAGATACGGGACTTTACTGAACTAAAGTAAAACATACAGATGCGATTGAACCATCGATGAGGCTCTGCTACAGCGAAACATGACAAGAAATCCAGTCCCGTCCTGATGTGCTTCATGACACTGATGGAGCCCATAGAGGTGGATTTAATGAGGTCAAACACTTTGGAAACCACTGAGAACAACAGAACACGTCTGATTAACATATTTTATCAACTGCCTTTGTAATAATTTTTGTAAAGAGATTTTATGGACACCTTGTAAATAATTTTTTAAAATGTAGGGTGATTTATCTGTTTTTCTTTACTATATAATTCCACATTTCTTCTGTTTATAGTAGTAAAAAAAAAACAAACATTGAATGAGTGGGTGTGTTCAGACTTTTGACTGGTGGTGTATGTTTAAACACCAGCCAAAAGTTAGGACACACCCAAATAAAAATTAAATAACTGTACTAAATATTTTCCGACAAAGCAAAGGTTGGACACTTTGAGGATTTGAATATAAAATATATTAAAAAAACATTGAATGAGGTGGTGTGTCCAGACTTTTGCCTGGTAGTGTGAATGTTGAATGTTATTATGATAATTAGAACATATTTAACTCTATAATATTACAATGAATTGACCATTAATCAAATTTTTATTTAGAGAAAATGAATGGCCAGACATATGGGCAGAAGTGGGGTTTATTTGTACAGCACAATTTATACACAAAGCAACTGAAAGTGCTTTACAGAATAAGAATGACATTAAAATCACAATAGAAACAAATCAAAACATAATCATTAAAATTTAAATGATAAAGAGGAGCCTGCAGATAAAGTTCTTTCAGTCGTCTGCACAGCCACAGAACTAGAGCCATTTAACACCAACATTTTACAGTAATAAACAGAACTAGATGAACTAGATATTTTTAGACGGTGTAGTAAGTTTAACAAAAAGTAGGTTAATCGTGAGTAGGACATTTTGTTGGTAGAAGTTGTAAATGGAACAGAAAGTGTATTTTTCATTATAGTTTGAGACGTGCTGAAAAGTCTGAGGGTTTTTTTTTTTTACGCGTTCATAATTTGTTTTTATCTGTATATTTTTGTTTGCTCAATTGTTTCTGTTGTTAATTGATTTTCTGCAGAGACACATTTGCGTCTATGGGTAAAATATGAAGAGGGTGGGTGTATGTAATGTAAATGTCTTGAATGTGGCCAAACTGTGAAATAATGGAGATATTTTATTTTATGTTTGGCCCTTTTGTGAGCCCAGCCTCTGTAAAAACACACCGGATTATAGCCAAAGACTCATTTCCATCTGTTGTTCCGTTCATGTTGTATCGTGTCCATTAACATGCTCATTACATAAATACACATTAAACAAAAATCAGGACAAATCTGTATCAAAATCACTAAGTTCATGTTGTATCGTGTCCAATTACATCTCAAACTGCGCAAAATACTTTTAATTTTTACTCTTAAAGTATAGTTTTAAACAGGTTCTTAAATACTTTTATCTAAGTAGATTTTTTCATGTGATACTTTTACATTTGCTTGAGTATTTTTTTTGCTACGGTGTCTGTACTTCTTCCACCGCTGCCTAATGTACCGTATTTTCCGGACTATAAGTCGCACTTTTTTTCATAGTTTGTCCGGGGCTGCGACTTATACTCAGATGCGATTTATATGTGAAATTTGTTTTTTTTTCTTCATTATTATGCATTTTTTGGCTGGTGCGACTTATACTCCGATTTATATGGAAATTTTTTTTTTTTTCTTCATTATTATGCATTTTTTGGCTGGTGCGACTTATACTCCAGTGCGACTTATACTCCAGAAAATACGGTTTACATCTATGTGTGAACCTTGTGCGTAATTCCCTGCTGTTCAGGTTGTGTAAATTCTTCCTTTTGTCTCCCAGGCTGTGGATGCCCAAAGGCTTCTCCGCTGGAATGGCTAAAGAATGGCTGGACAAGCGGCGAGTCTCCATTCGACCCTGGGCCAGTTTCGTCGACCAGCGGAAATTTTCCAAACCTCGAAACTTCGGAGAGCTGTGTCAGAGAGTGGTGAAGAACGTGGAGGTCTACAACAGCAACTACACCTTCATTTTCCTGGGGCTTATTCTGTACTGCATGTAAGGACATACACGCTCTGTAATAAACGTAAACACGAGGAGCTTAGACTGTGTAAAGAAGTGGACTAAGTGAGCGCGACGTCACCCACAGCGTTCGGCTAAAGTCAAATGAAGCTCATCGAGGCCAGAGCGGTTATAGCGGCGAATTTGGAGCCGAGTTGCATATTAGGAATTCCGACCGCGAGTATCATAGC
The DNA here is from genome assembly GCA_000787095.1 of Periophthalmodon schlosseri. Taxonomy (NCBI): domain Eukaryota; kingdom Metazoa; phylum Chordata; class Actinopteri; order Gobiiformes; family Gobiidae; genus Periophthalmodon; species Periophthalmodon schlosseri. The sequence goes on from KN484841.1 coordinate 8,485, forward strand.
AACCAAAGAGCCAATCCGGAGCGAGGCTGTTGAAGTTAACGCCTCTTCCCGCCCGCACCACTGGTTTAGCAGGGGGCGGGCGCTTAGCAACGCCGTCAATCAAACCTGTTGCTAACGCTAGCGGGAGCGACCTCGGGGAAAGAATGCGCCTGATTTGTCTGTTATTAATGTTCATATCTTGATTCTGATTTGTTGTTATTAATGTTCATATCTTGATTCATGGACAAAATAGCGAAATAAAAACCCCAGGATCATGTAGAGCGGGTTAATACGAACATTTAAAGACCAGTTACAGAAAGAGGGGCCGCATTTTTTCAAGTCGATAGAGCCTCTGCTCACTTTCTATTTGGAACGTGGCGGTTAGCAGGTTAGCGATGTCCATTTATATACACGGTCTATGACGAGGACATATGTATTGATCTCACAGTGGAGAACTTCAGATGCTAAAGCCCTTAATACCAAAATAAGTGCAGATAGTAGATGGTGCATGAAATCAAAATCGTATTTAAATTCACAAGGAACACAAAACAAAACAGCCCATAAACTGATTCTAACCAATGAGATGTTTAGGTAAATGTTTTTCTTAACGTATCTGTGTCTCCCTCAGTCGTCCAGGTAAAGAACTACAGCTGTTTGTCCAGTTACAGATTTGAATTTTTCCTTACAGTTTTCTTAATATAGTTTAAAAAAAAAAAAACTCTTATGCCAAATGTTCCACCAGCAGCATCTTCAGCACCGTAGCTTAGAGCAATTACGTCATTCTGTTTCCTGTAATATTTATTCATAATTTTGTCTTGTAATATTCATTATTTCCTGACGTCTGCAGCATTAGCTCGCCCATGCTGCTCATCGCCTTGGCTGTGTTTGCTGGAGCCTTCTACATAATTCACCTGAGGTCCCTGGAGAAGAAGCTCGTCATTATGGGTAAGTAATGAAACGTCTTTTGTCAGATTATCAGATTCTGCCGCTGTCATTGTCTCTGTGTGTAAATACAATAAGGTTTAAAAATCTATATATGTATTTTTCCACTTTTAGGCAAAGAGCTGGCCCTGCCCCATCAGATGAGCCTGGCAGGTGCCGTCTCGCTCCCTGTCTTCTGGTTGGCAGGTGCTGGAGCTGCAGTTTTCTGGGTGCTCGGTAAGTCTTTGTGCGTGTTACTAATGTTTATATCAAGAAAGGCGATACGTCATCGACAAGGTTATTTATTTAAGATGTGCAAAATTTAAATATTAAGTCACAAAATCTGGAATTACCGTATTTTCCGGACTATAAATCGCACTTTTTTTCATAGTTTGGCCGGGGGTGCGACTTCTACTCAGACGCGATTTATAAGTGAAATACATGTTTTTTTCTTCATTATTATGCATTTTTTTGGCTGGTGCGACTTATACTCCAGTGCGACTTATACTCCAGTGCGACTTATACTCCAGTGCGACTTATACTCCGGAAAATACGGTAATTTTAAAATGATAATAGTGAGTTTATTTGTATGTTTATGTCATTCATTCAAAGCGCTGTACAGAACAAGAAAGACATTAAAAATATAATACAAACAAATATAATGTAACAATACAAACATCATTTATTTATTTTCTATTTACAAACACAAAAATGTAGCTTTCAGTCTTAACTATAACTTCAGAATGGTGCCATTTAACACAACAAAATGTTACATTTCTTCCTCCAAAGTCGGCGCCGCGTGTTTTACGGAGACTTTTACAAAGATTTGTCATTTAAATCAGACCTATTCTGCAAAATGGACTTTTCAGATTTTTAACCATGTTCTAGTTGTTTCTTCTCATTGAGCCTCTGAAGCTGTGTTTGAAGTGATTCATGCTTGAGTAAAAAAATCCTTTAATTGCTTATTTTCAAGACGCCATTTTGCTGATCTGCCCCAGGTACACGCCCACTGCACACTCTACACTCCTATTTTTTTTTCTTAATCTGTGATACGTCCGCGTAGGATTCGGGAGCGTCGCGTCGTCATTTAGGTACAAATGAAAAAAATTCGGCTGCTCGCTAACGTGATCTGCAGCTATCCATAGGGGGCGCCGACAGCTCCACAGCTCTTTGTTGCCGGCTCCCATTGGGCGCCGCAGTTTTCTCACGCGGAAGTCAGCGGAATCGTTGCTTTTATTAAGTCGTTTTAGATGAATATTGTGTTTTAAAATGTCTATTATAACATAATGATCCTCGGGCGTCATAAATTATAACTAAAGAGCAGCACAAGCACGATATGTCTGATTAAAAAGATCCAAGTTGAGAATGATTTCAAACTTCTTTTGGATCTCGATTTCTCCCCCCTCCTCACCTCCCCTTGTCGTTATTGCAATTCCCAGACATCCCACGGCACAAGTTGAGCTACTTACAGTGTTAAACGATACAGTAAAAGTCTGCAGAGAGCAAAACGCCTTTAATATAATTGTAAATGAACCATCTTTTTGGAGAAACCATCTTCTTCTAAATGCTCTCCCCTCCTCTCTCCCCCTCTCCCCCCTCTCCCCCCTCCTCTCCTCCTCTCCCGTGTCTTGTGTGGCGTATCTTCTCAGGGGCGACGCTGTTTGTGATTGGCTCCCACGCTGCGTTCCGAGAGTTGGAGGGCTCGGACCTGGAAGAACTCCTCATGGAGCCGGTGTGAAGAGCAGACCCGGCCTCAGTGGGGGACGGTCAGTGATCAGGCTTCAAATACACACCGCAATCAAAAAGACCGTAGGGGACGGACGCGGGGGAGGCGGCTACAGCGCCGTATTTCTTCTTTTTTTGCGTGTGTATCCTGTATCTTCTGATCTGTCCTCACATAACGTCGACTGTGGGGCTGCAACGTTCACAGCAACTGAACCAAAAACATCAAATTTCCATAAATATCCTAACTTCCTCTGCAAACCAATTAAATATCTTCTCTTAATATGTAGAAACCTGCTAACGCTGTAGTTTAAACCTCTGCAAAAATGGGATTCTTGTTACTTTCAAATGATAAGGCAGCAGGATGTTTAAAACTGCGCTTTTTGAATAGAATTTGACGCGAATTGCAAATGTAAAAAAACCAAAACAAACAACATAATTAATCTGTAAATGTATTTATTTTTTCCAAATTCGTTGAGCCCTTCCAACATTCTTCACACCATTTTGCCTGTTACTTCTTTTATTTTGAATTCATTTACGTACCAAAATTATGTTTTTGTCATATTCAAAACGTTTTCTATGACACATGTGCCGCTGCTCCGCTCTTTGTAAACGCTTCCGCAAAATATCTTTAACTTGATTGGTACCGTTACTTGATTAATCCACGGCCAGTGATCTTTAAAAACGCACAGGAAACAAAAACGCCGCAGCGGACGGGCCACAGACTGTGTAAAGAAGCGGACTGAGCGAGCGCGACGTCACCCGCGGCGTTCGGCTCCGATCAAACGACTTCCATATTTGGAATTCCGACTGAGAGTATCATAGCAACCAAAGAGCCAATCCGGAGCGAGGAAAGAAGGCGCCTGATTTGTCTGTTATTAATGTTCATATCTGGAATCACGGACAAAGTGGCGAAATAAAAACCCCAGTGATTTGTCTTTATTAATGTTCATATCTGGAATCACGGACAAAGTGGCGAAATAAAAACCCCAGGATCATGTAGAGTTAATACGAACATTTAAAGACAAAAATGACAAAAGCGACAGTTTTCTAGCGTAAAGTGAATTGGAGTCGATGGCCATGTCCATTTATATACACAGTCTATGGGAGGGAACAAAACGTTTAGTTATTTTTATTTTTTTCTGTGTATCCTGTTTCTTGTATCTGTCCTCACCTAATGCCTGTGTTACCCAACAACCTCTGCAACCTCCAGCCTTCCCTCTGAAACTGTTTACATTTTACTTTTAATTTATAATTCCATTCAGTTCAAGGTGATCGTCATCAGCACAAACTATAAAACCTCAAATGATCTGGCCAAGAATAAACTGTTTCCTAATGTTGTTACTTCATCAAAAAACAGACCTGGAGTCATGTTTTGTTTCATTCGCACACGTTTAACACACAAACCCTGCATATTTAGGCTTCTTTAGTTCTCCTCTCAAACTGAAAACACTCTGTTCCACGTTGTGACGTCATGTGGTGATACAGGAAGTGCTCCGCTGCGTTTTTAAACTCCACGCACCTTCACTAGAATCATTTGGATCATTTCAGACCCGGAATCTCTACTGAACTAAAGGTAAAAGGAGCTGTTAACTTGAAAACTACCACTTCATGACATCACAAGGTGGAACAGAGCGTTTTGAGCTTCGGAGATGTAGACAGACTAATAATAAAGTGTTACTCAAACATGTGTGAATGAGACAAAACACAACTCCAGGTCTGTTTTTTGATGAAGTAACAACATTAAAACATGACTTAAAACTCTCAAGACTCCATTTTGTTTAACATGGGACCTTTAAATGAATCCCGTTGTTCTACTTGTAAAAACGTTTGCAAAATATTTTAAACACTTCAGCACGATTAATTCATAATTTTTAGTAGCTCATAAGATTCCCCAAAACGAGTGCCAAAAGTATAATCATGTCAGCTCATTACAAACTTAAGAATGAAGCTTTGAGCGTCTAGAAAAGTGCGATATAAAATGTACTGAAAGTGTTTTATTGTTCTGGTTTCTGCTGGTTTCAGGACGATTCTTTGAAGCAGGTTAAAGGTTAAGCACCAAGAAGGTCATTGTGTAAAGCTTGAAATTTCACGTTCTCGTTTTGTTTTTCGATGGGTTGTAAATGTGTGGAAATACATTCTGAAGTGCAATAAACTTATCACACGTACTCTGCCCCGTTCATGTTATTGTAGACTTGGTTTAGTCCTGGTTTAGTCCTGGTTTGGTCCTGGGTTGGTCCTGGGTTGGCTCTGGTTTAGTCCTGGTTCAGTCCTGGTTTAGTCCTGGTCTAGTCCTGGTCTACTCCTGGTTTAGACCTGTTTTAGTCCTGGTTTAGTCCTGTTTTAGTCCTGGTTTACACCTGTTTTAGTCATGTTTTAGTCCTGGTTTAGTCCTGTTTTAGTCTTGGTTTAGCCCTGGTTTAGTCTTGGTTTAGTCCTGGTTTAGTCCTGGTTTAGTCCTGGATTGGTCCTGGATTGGTCCTGGTTTGGTCCTGGATTAGTCCTGGATT
>KN484842.1:0-15241 GCA_000787095.1 Periophthalmodon schlosseri
TTACTTTTGTCAGATTCAAGTTATTTGTATGACCATTGTGAGTTTTTTTTTCATTAACTGAAGGGTACCAACAATTTGTCCACGTGTGTACGTGAAAGGTCTTAAAGAAAAAATGTGATTATCTGCCCGAGGTTCAGACTCAACATAATCAAGATCAGAAGGTCCACCATTATTATCCAAAACGTCACATGCAGAGATAAAACGCCTATTGAAAGCATCACAAATTTCCTCTTTAGAATGTACAATAGCTGAATCTAATAAAATATCGGTTGGTAATGTATGGATACTAGGTTGTGAGAGGGATCTTACTGTTCTCCAGAACTTTGCCGGATTTCCTTGACTCTCTATCAGCGCAGACATGAAGTAAGATGTTTTTGCCTTTCTAACTGCAGATAAACACCTATTTCTCTTTTTGCGAAAAAATGCCCAATCCAAATCCGACCTAGTTGTGTGCGCAGTTTTCCAGACAGCATTTCTTTCTCTAATTAAACTTGCAATTTCTGAGTTGAACCAAGGATTGTTACAGTTTTTCATTCTAATTTTCTTTTAGGCGCATGTCGGTCTACAATTTCATTAAATGTATTAATAAAAAAAGTTTAAGGCCATATCAGGGTCGGGGAATGCTGATGTTAGCCTGATATCACTGTAATACAGGTCAGAGATGAAGGCCTGCTCACTGAAATGTTTATACGATCTTCTAACCGCTCACTGAATGTTTATACGATCTTCTAACCTTTACACAAGGATGTGTCTTTTTCACTTTTGTATTTTGACTACATTCAGTTGGACAGTGGTCACTAAAATCAAGTGGAAAAACACCATTTGCCTTATAATTATGGGGTTTGTTAAGATTACATCAATGAGTGTGCCTTTATTTAAATTTCTAGGGTCAGGTCTATTTGGAATAGAAACTAATTGTGTGAGATTTAGGCCATTGCATAGATCTTTCAAAGTTTCAGACTCCTTCTCCAGCCAGTTAATATTTATATCGCCCATTATTAGGAACTCATAATTTTCCAGTTTAGAAAACATAAAATAGTACCAGAGACTGATCTTTTTTGCTTTCGCTGTAAATGAGTCCAAAACAAACATGTTTAGCAATGTAAGCCAATGAAATAAAACTTTGTAAAACTTTGTAATCTGCAATGAAAAATTATCATTTGTGTCAAAGAGTAGTTAGAATAGTTTCTGTTGTATGTAATAGTGTCATTTTAAAGTTAACTTTCAAAGTTTGCCTTTAGAATTAGTGGCAGCTTGTCATTTACATTTACTTTAAACTTTCTTACTAAAAATACAGTCAAATAGATTTGTTGACACTAGTCCTCCAGAGAATGATATCATAGGTTATAGATCGAACTCATCGATCTGCAATCATTGTTGTCAGCAGACAAAATGTCCATAGAGATGCATTAGCCACAACAATATAAAAAGTAAACTCCATTAACTACTGGATCACAGTTACATTTATCCAACTATAGTGTCAGAATCCATATAATTTTCATAGTAAAAGTCTTGAAATCTGTAAATCTGTAAATCGTTTTTAGTATTGGGAACTGTAGCCTGAGCACTACTGGCTTGACAGCTTTGTGTGTCTAAATAAAATAAATATATTTTAACTGCAGTTATTGTCACTGCTTTACACTTACTCCCTTACTCACCTCTGGCAGACCTCCTGGGCACTCTTCATGGTGTTTCCGGCGTTAGTGATGTCTTCGTGCTCAAACGTCATCATGGCCTGCATCTCCAGGACTGTGGCATAGATGAGAGCGTGGTACATGCTCTCATTCACCCTGCACACAACACACAAAAAATTAACAACATCTATAGTCCCCTTCCATCCTTTTCCTTTTCATCACAAAAATTCTGCAAACTTGGTTGATGCAATTTTATGATAGTAGTGTGTGAGTAGATATAAATTTTGCTTTTAGAGTTGTAATTTTAAACATAAAAAGAGTTGTTACACATTTACAAAAAAAAAAAAACATAAACAAAATAATTGTTAGTGTTAGTTGTTCAATTTTATTATGTAAGATGTTTTTTACAGTAAATATTTGACTATACAAATTACAGTGTTAACCTGAAGTACATATTGATATGATATGACCAGTCACTTCTGCCGTTACAGTGAGCCAACTCTCAGTCACAGTTAGCACAGTTAGCCTCTGTGTGACATTTCCCTGCAGCAGAGATAAGCCTCATTATTCAGAGTTCCCACTCCTATCTCCCTCTCCCTCCCCTCTCTCTCCTTCTTTTTCCTGTACTGTTTATTTTGCACTCAGCACTCCTACTCTCTGGGCTGTTGATTCACCAATACTTGTTGGGCGTCATCTTTGGTAAACACTTCATATCCTGGAGTCACTGGTGCAACCCAAGGCCGCCCCAGCAGACTTCTTTGAGGAACTAGTTTTACACAGCCCACTCATCGCCACAAAACGCTCTTATCTTTTACCATTTGTGCTGACATCACATCAGCAGGCCAAAACCAAGTTAACAGTCTATGCTCTGGTGTGTTTCAAAAATGGGTTACCGTGGCCTAAGCCTGTCTAAGCTCTCATTAAAGCGGTTGTTAAGGAAGAGGTCCAAGGCTTCCATGCACTCATCCAGGTACTCTTGGAGGGTCATCTGTGAGAGGCTGCGGCAGAGAAACACAAAAACAGTTAGCTTAAGTGCCAGGATGTTGCTAAGAGAGGGCTGAACTACTAGGAATGTGCACTTATAGGCTCAACGTATAGAGGAGGATGTAGGCTTAAGCGAGAATCTGGAAACCCTTTACAAATAGTGAAATAATGCATAATTTTAAGAACTACATATTACAATGACACACATTGATTAAAGTAATTAATAAATGCTTACAAGGAGCATACATAATCCTTGTGTAATCCCTGTTCATTCAGGTTTCCAAATATCAAATATCCATATTTTGTCTTCCAGTAAATTAACAAATGGAAAACCAACCTCTGTTGAATAAATAACGTAAACTTTATCTCTGACTCATTATCGCTCATTATCCTTCTTACTCTGGCTTTAACACTTGTTTGGGGATGATCTTTACTAATAACTTTTCTCAAAAGCAAATGAATGTATGACTCTACCACTTTGGTGACAAAGCAGATGCATAGTCTAATCTTTAAAGACCATACTGAAAAATACTGCATGTTTGTCACAGTTGGGTGAGCTTAATAACTGATCACTCTTAGACCTAATTGCATTTATGGATGGGCAAGTAGTTTCACATTTGATGTGTTATTCATTGCGCACAAAATCGTGCAACAAAATTCAAATATGTGTTTGCCCTTGAAATATTAACCTCAGCTGTTTTGATTGAATGTATTAGTTAGTATAATGTTGCTCCTGGCCAAAATTGAGTAATGCTTTCTGAAATTATTGCCCAGAAAAGCAACCAAGAACGGCTAAAGATGTAGCAGTGCAAATGTAAAGTCATGGATTATTTTGAGTTTCATTGTATTTACTCTTTCCATTCGTGTTGCACTCACTTTGTTGGAACATTTGCTTCTTTCCCATTGGACATGTTCTCCCCTCGGGCGCGCAGAGACACCTGTAGCGGCAGCAGCGGTGGTGGAAGACGTGGTAAAAGCTCTCCACAAAATCCAGACTCATTCAAAGTTGATCGCTTACTCCAAAAAACAAAGAAATGAGAAGATGGTAGTACATAAAACTGCGATTTTGCGACAGGTTCACCACTTGTGAAGGGTGTGCAGTGAAAAGCGGAGTGAGGTGAAGGTATGTTTACTTCACTCTCAGCTGGAGCATGCGCACTGAGGGATAGCCGACACTGACTACACTGCCACGCATGCACGAGCCTCAAACTTACATCCATGCACATCAGACTAAAACTGTCAGTAAACTTAAAGCGTTTCCATTTCGCAAAAAATCTAAATGAGTAAACATTTTGTGTTGGATTCAATGCAATTGAACTATTTCACTACTTAGTCTAATGGTACGATTGCCTTTTTTGATTGGGCTCACCTCCATCTGTATGAGATTAAATCTGTTCTGCATCTATATTTAGTAAATTCTTAATCAATAATTATAATAAAAACATAAAACACAAAAACAAAGTTGTCTAGCTGTCTTATAATGTGAAAATAATAACTACAGCCTAAGGGGCTACTTTTGATAATGCTAAAGCTGCTGATAAAAGGCTCCTGCAGTGACTCAGTGCACTGCTCACAGTGCAGCACCTCTGCTGCAGGCCTCAAAAAGATATCACACATAGCAACAAATTACAAATGAATTTTATTTGGAACAATTCAAATATATTATCTAAATATGTACATATTTATCAGGTGTAATGCATCACCTTTCATCATCACTTATTTGCTTTTGAGTTTTTACGGTTTGTTTTTACAAACTCTTGCTTGGAGTTGGGTCTCTGTATTTATATTTTTTAATAAAAGAAACAGAGTCATAGAATGGGTTGTACTCGTTACAGTCCATGGAATAGTATTTGGATCAGTTTTGGTGAAGAGAAGGAGGATCTGCTTCAGGCTGACTTGATTTTACAGAAAAGGCTCATGGAGGTAACCATAGCTCCCAGCTGCAGAAAACATACAACAAATTAACATGGCATGAGTGTTGTCAACATATGTAACAAAATACTGTACCTCCAAAGCTGCTATTCCCAGAGCCACTCCGATAATAACCTCACTGTTGTCGTCGATCAAAGCTTTAATCCTTGAGAAACAGCCAGGCACTGTCTAAGAGACAAAGAAACAATAAAAAAGCTTTTTACTTAAGACTCAATTAATCAGCAAATGTATCTAGATTTTTTGCAACTCAAGACAAGAGATGTAAAATGATTAGAACAACATTGCTCACACAAGTGACTTTGCAAACAAAATTGGAAATTAAGAGATAGATTTTGATGATTTTGTGGCACGGTTGGAAAGAGACTGCAATCATGGACCATGCCCACAATATGTGGAGGTACAGGTTAAAAGAATATCCATGTATATATTGATACATACACTTTAACTAAGACAGTTAGCGGTTTGTGGGTACATACTGGTACTGCAGTGCTGTTTGAGCTGTTGCCACATGGGGCTCCGCTATCCTGGCAGCACATTGGTGGATATCCCTTCTCCAGGTGGTAGGATGAGTTGGTGAAGTCTGTGTAATTGTTGTATCCACAACATTTTAACTGAAGAAGTAAAACACATGTCAAATTATTGTCTGAAAATGTGATTTTGAAATGACTTTGAGAGCAGGCCTAACCGTGCTCATAATGGTGTCCCACAGTCCTGTGATGTCAGAGTTCTTCCCATAGTCTGTCTTGATGTTCTGAACTGCTACAGTTCCAAACTGTTCAAATAAGTTGTCCACCTGGAGACATATAGGAAGTGAGGCTGTTAACATAAAACTGATCATAATGTGAAAATCATCTAACTTGGCTCTCGCCAGATTGCTATGTGCAGCCCTCTGAATTGTGTTCTACACATCACCAGCTCTCGCTGAAAGCGTCTGGAACCAATGATCGGAGCGTTCAAAGACGTCACGTTGATTGGTCGAAGTGTCACAACAGCGGAACAATCCAAATCTAGAAAAGCAGAGGCGTCTTACCTGTCCACAAATGCACAAAGCGCTTCTCTCTGCACATTTTTCACAAACAAAATAGTCCTTATTTGTCCGTATTTCTACTAAACAGTCTTGTTTGTTTTGTTAGTTCAGCGCTGGCTACCGCGCAACATCGCAGTGCTCCCCTGTGATTGGTCAGTTTGCGCACCCATCACATGCAAATGATTCAACTGGAGCTGTTCAAGACGGATTCTCAAGAGTTTATGAACTCACAAAAATCGCGAGAATTCGTTTCGCTGGCAAGGCTAAAATTCACCAAGTATTCAAAAAATGATCTCTTACCAATGGTCTGAACACCAACAGAACTATGGCTCCTGAAACTTCAGCCAACAAGATTAGCATCACTATAATGAAGAACTATGGAAAAGACATGGAGAGGAAATTGAATTGTAAATTCTGTTGGCTTTACACTAAGTTTATCTATCCGTACACTATTTGTGCAGTAGTGAGAATAGCAGGTCCGTACCAGCAGCAGCATGCACTTGCTCTCCCGCATGGCCCCGCAACAGCCCAGAAAGCCAATGATGAGCAGCAGCCCCCCCAGGACTATGAGCAGGTAGCCCACGTTCAGCACCTGCCCCAGCTCAGATGGGGCGTCCGGGATCTTCTCCAGAAAAGTGAAAATCGAACCACTATCCACCTTCACCCAGATGCCCACCGCCAGGATCCCTGCTCCGGCCAGCTGAGGAGACAGGCAAAGGTGGGCACGTGCCATCAGCTGCCACAACTCAACACACTACACCGTGTTTTCTCTGTTGTACCTCCCCTTAAGGGCTGCACAAGTATAATCATAAATCAATCATAAATCAAATACATCTGAAGTATAAAAATGGCAAAAGTGCTTTATACTTGTTTAATTGGAATAATTTCAATGCTTTTGTAAAAGTGTAAAATCTAGACTGCCATCTCCTGTCAATTTGATGCATTTTCCCTTAGAACTGCCTGTGGCAGTGCAGCGTAAACATAAACATATGACACAATCATTAGTAATGAGCCGTTCCATATGTATCCATGTTTTGGCTTTGCAACCACTAATATTAAAGGAAGAGGAAAAGAAATGGTTAAAAGAGAAACAGCATATTGTGAAAAAAATTAAAATAAAAAGGTTATATCTAAATTCAAGTCAAACCTTTATTAATGCACATAACTCAGCGGTTTCCAAACTTTTTTTTTATTGTGTACCATCTAAGACTTGATGATACTCATGTTCCCCATACTTTGCCTGTGGAGTGGACGCTGCACAGATTATACAATATCTAAAAAGTTACTAAATGTGGTATTATATTGAAGCATTTACATTACAGGTAAACATTTAAGCTAGCCTGGGAAATACAAATAATCAAAATTCTTATTAAAGTAAGATGGCAGTTTTATGCTTTGCATGCCCATTCTGCATACCCCCTAGGTTATTCTGTGTACCTCTGGGGATATCCTTTTGGTAGCCACTGACCTTGCTGACTTTTTTTCCTTTTTTCGATCTGTTTTTTTTTTTTTTGTTTGCAAAAAACACACAATGTTGTGTGCAAGACCCATTTGCAGTTCAACACTGCCATATGCTGGTTATAACATGTCATAACAAATGGAAATGGAAACGCTTCCTCATATTGAAGTTATTGCAACAGAGGCAATAAATGTACAGCTGGAAAGATTATATATACTGCAGAAATGTAGACCACATAGATACAAAATTATGAACAAAAAAAGTTATTTTAATACACATACTAGATGTTAGAAATAGACTTACAAAAATGATGCCATTGAAGAAAAACATAAGGAACTTGAGGCATTTGGCATAAGACATCTTGACTGTCGATCGTTGAAGCTATGAAGAAAAAAAATCCCAAAATGTTATTATACGGTTGTAAAATAGAAATATAACAAAATGAGCAAAGACTGACATGTAGACAACAAGATATGTGACTGGGTCAGAACATTTTCAAAACTGTGTAACTGAATATTTGGGCTATGCATTAACCCAAATAAGAGTGTTCTATTCAGTCATTGACAGCAAACTTATACACGGCAATACTAACCTAAAATATGGAAACTAGCCTCAAATAGTGAGACACATAACCAAACAGCATGCAAATGAGCATTAGCTAACAACAAGAAACCTGTTTTTGACAGATATGGAAAATACCCAAATGTGACAATGTTTGCATGGGAAAATGTGTGGTTACTCTGACAATACTGCCACTCTGGGTCACTGACATAAGACACTTTATTTTGCTGTCACAAATTTGATTTAGTTATTACTTGATAACAGAAAATACCCTTAACTAATGTTTTAGTTGGATTTAAAGTTAGAGTACGTAACTTTCTAGAGGTGGCAGACCTGTGGAAGATTATAGCCATGGAAACATGCAGGCCCTCCTCCAGGACAAATATGGGTCAGGCTTGTGGAGATGCTGGCCCGCTCAGATTAAGGATGCATGTTTCTAAATTCAGTGCAATAAACACAACCAAAATGTACAGAAAAAAAGTGTCTAAAACTATTGAAATTTTATATAAACTGCAGTGTATTCTGAACAAAAATGCATTGCATCGACTTTATTGTTCTCTCATCACCATACCTAACATATGGTCCTGACATCAGGGAAAACACATGTAAAACTAGAACTAATCCAATCCTTCTATTACAAAAACACTATTAGACATGATTAATAATGCACCTTATGATTCACCTTGTAACTCATTCAAATACGTTAAAGTTCTATGACTTGGTCGACTTGTACGTGGCTAAGTTCATGTACAAAGTAAAACATAATGAAATTCCTCATTCTTTGCAGTTTGCAATGTTCACTGAAAGAAAGTAAATACAATCTAAGAGGCATGTGTATGTTCAATAGACCACATCTAAGAACTAGTCTTAGGGAACACTGTTTAACAAGCAAAGGAGTTCAATCATGAAACAGTTGCTGCAATTAGGTAAAACAAGCTACTTCTCTTTTACGATTCAAAATATATTATGATGTAAATGTCCAGTAACATGTTGTATAAGTTTTATAGATGAATGTCCATTAATGTGCTGTAACTGGAAATAAGGATAGGCACAATAAGCTAGACTGTACTGAGTTATACATTGGCCAAACAAAAATAAATGAAAATTTAAAAAAAAACACATGCTAAAAGGTTACATACTGTAAGGTGTTAGTTGCGTTAGTTGTGCATACTACTTCTTCACATAATGACCTAATGCAAAACTGTATACCTATCAAATCATAATTGAAGTCTTCAGATACATACATGCAGTAAACCACAAGCTTAAAACAAAGAAATAATTTGTTTATTTAGAAAGGCTTTTTGTAACCCTATAAAATCACATCAAGGTAACAAATAGCTATGGCCACTCTCATACGTTTGTGCATGTCAAAATGGGGAGAACAGTAGTCTTTGTGTGAGGTGCCAACAGCAGCGCCAAAACAATGCCTACCTTGTGAAGAAGATCATACATTCTTTCTATTAAACTCTTACATTTGGACAACAGGAAGTGACATGCCCAGACTGTTGGAGTAAGCTGTTTTGCTTCAAGTTAATGTGTTCACAGATCATTGACCCAAGAATCACAGAGACTAGACTCCCACCACTGTCTTTGCTTAGCCATCCTCAACAATCTGCACTCTGTCACAAACAAGTGAGCTATTAACAAAACAACATGGCAACACCAAATACCAGTATGCTAAATTAGCTTTTTGCTTACATCAAGCTTTAGTACAAGGAAGTGTGAATGTATTACCTAAAAACAGTTGTCACTTAATTAAAGATTTACCCAGGGCCAAGAGGGTTGACTGTGAGCTCAACTGGGATATCTTTAAGGATTTGTAAAACAGTTTGAACCAAACTAATGTATTCCCCAGACAACGAGTAATGTTCATCCTGGTGCGAAACTGTTAACTACAACAACTACTACAACTTTGACAATGGTATGGATTAAATTGCTAAAACACCTGCTCATAATAATCTCATGTTATGAAGAATGCAGATATACAAGTGGCAGCCAACATTAGTAATCCCACTTGTTCAAACTAAATAAACCGCTGTATTTTTCACTGTTTGCCTATAACTGCATTTTTGTTTTACATTGTGCCCATAGTATCCTAAAATAATAATAATATCCATGATTCATCCAACCTCTGTGAAAACATAGATCAACATTTTCAAAGGATTCCATTGAGAGCAGTAATTGCAGGCAGGCCTCTGGATACAAAGGGTCATTGTTGGATGGGCTGTTGCTTCTCTTTGCAAATATTAAAAATAAGCTTAAATCAAAGCTTACCTTTATCAAAGATGCACTTCAGAGGCCTAGTCCCTTGTGGCTTCACTATACAGATAAAACAAGTACAAGAAAAATGTGTATCCAATTTTGCATACAGTAAACTTTGAATTAATTGCTTATTGAATTGAGTTGATGGTTACGATGCTGACTTCTTGTTCTTGTGTGTTGATTTTAGCCCTGTCGTTGTTTATAGGTGCAGACGGGAGGGTGCAAGGGGAGTGTCCACAGAAGCAGAGTAACTCTCATCACCATGGAGATGCTCTGGGCTCGTCTTCCCCGGGGAAGAGAAAGAAAGGATGTTCACCTGTCGGCTAGGCCTTTGTACCTGTTTGAATGCACACATATGTAACCGTATATGGGCAAGTCAGTAAAACACACAAAAAAGACTTTTGGGTTGTAATGGGGGCTGATCTTTCTTTTCATACACGTCAAGTGTGGAAATACTGAAAATATAAAACAGCTAAAGTCTTGTCTTTTAGAACTAATGTTGGAACTACTAAAATCATTTGTGTTGATGTAACTTTGGGTTATAGTTTGAGACTTTCTCAGCCTAAGACCTGAATAAGTACTGTTCTTCAGCAATGATTGACATTTTTATTCTCAAAGTAAATTCAGAGACTGGAAGAACCTATTTTGTCACATAGCAAAAGACGAAGTCTAAATCTGTCAACTGGACAAATCGTTGTAGGAGTGAAGACGTTTCGCTGCTCATCCAAGCCGCTTCTTCAGTTCTAGTCAGATTGCTGGTGGACACTGCCTTATATCTACCTGAAGGGAGGGGCTAACTACACTGAAACTGTAAACAACTATTGTCTCCAGTTTTGGCCTAACCACCTATTCAACCTTTAACGACCCCCCTATTGTTCTATTTGTTCCTATTTGTTCTGGGTCTGAGGATAGAACAAATAGAACAAAATAGGAACAAATAGAACAATAGGGGGGTTGTTAAAGGTTGAATAGGTCGTTAGGCCGAAACTGGAGACAATAGTTGTTTACAGTTTCAGTGTAGTTAGCCCCTCCCTTCAGGTAGATATAAGGCAGTGTCCACCAGCAATCTGACTAGAACTGAAGAAGCGGCTTGGATGAGCAGCGAAACGTCTTCACTCCTACAACAATTTGTCCAGTTGACAGATTTAGGCTTCGTCTTTTGCTATGGATCAGACCTGGACGACTGAGGGACTACACAGATATTTTGTCACATCCAAGTTCCTTTTTAACAATAACTATAGGAAATAAATATGTGACAGCTTAAATGTGCATTGATAAACAAGACAGCACTAAGGGTGCCCATATTAGTACTTAGTAATAGTGGGAAAAGCCTCTTTCCAAACATAAACAACTTTATAATTGAGAATGCTCAAAATTTCAAAGTAGCTTCAAGGTTTGTAGGCTGGACTCAGAGCTTGTCCAAGAGGAAGTCCGTTGTCACAGCTACACTGCCAACTCTTTCACCTGCAACAAACTCATTACAAAAAGACAACAACATGTAATTATCATATACTTTTTATTAAGAATAAATAATTCTATTACAAAATAATTTATCTTTTGAAAAAGTGTTTAAATACCGAGAGAACAACAAATACTGTAGAAGTAAATTCAAACAATATGTATAATAAGCATTTTTCAAGGTAAACAAAAATGGCCTATAAAAAGGTTCTTTTGGAGAAACACGGGTGGGCAAATATCAAAAATGTCCTTATCAAAGTCAACAGCAACCAGAGTACAGTCTAAACTCTAAAATTAGAGGTAGAAATTGAATTTAAATCATTTCACACAATTTTGATTCATTAGCAATTTTAGTAAAGTTGCATAGAGTGCTTGTAAATAATTTCTATTTATAGATAGCTGTGTGTTCAAATGCTAATACTATGTCTCGTTAGGTGAACAGTAGCATGTCTGACAGACCAGTAGGAGACAATTTGCACTTTTAAATAAAGTAATAATATGTGAAGTTGGAGCACAATTTTATTTATTATTCTGCAAGTACCACATACAACCCAATTGAAAATGTTCTCTATTTTTATTGTTCATGCCACAACATGCTCTGGCTCTAAAGACAGCTAATGTCCTGCACAGCTGTTCTTTTTGTCCCTTCCATGACTCCATACTTCAAACCTGGACCTGTGTGTAAACAGCAGTAGCAGCAGCAGCAGTGTGTGTAGCACACTGCTGCTTCATGTCTGCTTCATGTCAACAGTTTGTCCGGATGACTTTTCAGTTTGTGGAACTTGACACTTTCCAGCCTCTCGAACCTCTTATGGCAGAAGTCACAGGTGAAGTTGTACTGTGCCTCTGAGGTGTGCTTCTTCATGTGCCAGTTCAGGGAGGCCCTCTGCCGACACTGGTATCCACAGATCTCACACCTAAGCCAAACACAAAAAGAAAATACATGTATAATAACTACGGCAGTTTTTTTTCATTCCACTTTGGCAATGAGTGTACTTGAATGTTTATTCAATGCACGTGCATACAGGAGTCATGAAGAAGGGTCAGAGTCAAGTTAAACCTATAGACTTACTGCAGTGGGGTCTCTCCTGTGTGGGTGCGCCTGTGGACCTCTAGATGATTCTTGCGTTTGAACGATTTCCCACATGTCTCACAGGTGAAGTCTCGAACTCCTGGGATTCATAATTACAGTTATAAATTATTATTCTTCAAACTGTAAAAGCAGCCATTTGTGAAATAAAATGAGACTGAAGTATATTGTCTGATACATTTTTGTTGTATGGGACAGACAATTTGATCAAGATGTTGTTAAATCAGAACCATTTGGAAACAAATGTGTGACTATCCCAGCCAGTTGTTTCTTGGTCATGGTTAAGTGAGAGAAGGAACTAAGTTGGATAAGAATGATATTGTAACTTTAAATAACTATGAGCCCACCTGAATGGATGATCATGTGCCGGTGCAGATGATTGGACAGATAGAACTTCTTCCCACAGCCTGGATGTGGACACACTTTAGTTCGGCCTTTTCTGTGAACTAAATTGACGTGATTCTGCAAAGTGGTAAATTCATACATCATAGAATATAAAGAATAAACCATTCAATAGAGTTGAATGTAGAGCATGTTTTACCTGAAAGCTGCTTATGGCCACATACACCTGACTGCAGCCCTCGTACGGACAGTGAAACATCTTCAGCATCCCGTCTGCCTCAATCACTGGACCACGTCTACTTCTTCTTCTGATTATTATTATTATGAAATTGCAATTATTTAACATTTATTTATCATGTATCTATATAAATGTCAATTAAGTTAAAAAATGTCTAGTTTTTATTTGAGACCAGAGAGTTTACATGTTCTTTCTTTTCCTGTGCCTATTTTTTCTTAACTTGTCATTGTTGAGCAACTAATTTAAATAATTTTACAATGATTGAGATAGACCTGCTCCGGTGTAGTTCTCTGTCAGGGCTCATCTCCTGAGGGTCTTCAGCCTTCAGATGCAGCTGTTGGTTACTCAAATCTATATAAAGACAATTATCACTGGGTTAATAAATGTGATTTGTGAACAAACTTTGCAACTTTAAAAACAATGTTTATTTCACGGAGAGGCCAAATTAGGTTAAAAGTTGTAGATGGTCCAATTAACTTGGGTAAAGGTCATGAAAAAGACTACGTGTAAATTTTACAGAATTTTTACAGATTCTGTACAACAACTTGACAATAAATTGCTTTGTTCTTTTGCCTCCTCACCAGTTGCAGAATGGTCCTGGAGCATCCTAGTTTTAGTGTCCAGGGGACAGATCTGGTTGTAGGAGACATTTCCAATGACAGTGCACGTGACCTCCTCCATATTGGCTCCGTTGGTCATGTTAAGCTGAATACCCTCTGATGCTAATGCCTCATAGCTGGGGCCTGTAATGATGATCAACTGCAAGCATCAAAAACAATAAAATAATAATAATAATAATAATAAAACATTTGAGTTGCCCTTATGCCATCTATCCACACAAACACCAAAAAGAACATCAGCATCTTCAGCTATGCTATCTACAGTTCTACCTTGTCTTCAGTACTGCCCTCCCAGCCTGAATCCAACTAAAAAGCATTTTAAATTTAGATGGGCATGATTTACTTTCCTCCATTCCTGGTTTTAATATTGATTGTTTTTGGGGTTTTTTTGTACTATATACACTTTTAAAAAAATCTTACCTGCGAGGCTTCAAACGCGCTCCTCTGGTCAGGTAGCTCACAGCTGACTACATTCTGCAGACTTTGAGGGTCATAGAGTGTGCTCTGGTCTTGCACATGCATGGGTGGAGGTACAGATCCACTCAGTACTGACTCTGCATTCATGCTGTCCACTTTATTCACCAAAGACACACACCGGTATCCCTCCGGCACGTTCCTGTGTATTTGCATTTCTCTGTCCTCAGCTGCTCTCAGGTCTTCACAGTCATCCTCAGAATGAAAGGCACTAGGGGACCCCTCCATGTCCCAAACCGGGGGTGGCTCTGTCTCTGTTACGGCCCTGGACGGATCCGGAGAGGCAGGTGGAGAGTCATGTTGAACATTTGCAATAGGCTCATTTTCTTCCACACCTGAAAAGAGGAACAATTTGTATGTTTTTAATCCAGGTGGTCTATTGTTAACATCAACTGACAGCATCAACCAAAATTGTGTATTATTAGCTGCAGTTTAAAACTCATGGAAATACACACATTTACAAAACTCTGTAGGTGACCTTTTAAACTTTATCCATTAATTGTAAACACAAGTATAAACAATACGAAATGTATAAGAAAGTAAATAATATTTTTTTCTCATCCACCCATGTTTTTTAAATACAGATTGAGTAATCTTATAGCCAGAGTGAATTATATATATTTTTTTTTACTTAAATCTGCAATGTGATATGTGTCATCACATATCACAGCATATTTTTAGTTATTTATAATGAACTATCTCAGATGTTGGGGAAATAATATTTTTTTTATTAATGAGAGGGAAGACATGACATGAAAATGTTTCTCATCACACTGTACCTTTTGCTTTTCTACGAGTCCGTCTTCGTCTCCTCCTTCCCACAGACCTTTTAACTTTAGAGACTGCTGTTCCCACTGCGCTCTGTGGCTCCCTCTCCGTGTGCCCCCCCTCGTCCTGCTCACAGTCACTGGCCTCAGCAGACTGTGGGGGGTACAGGTACTGAGTGAAGGAGTGCCCAGAATCACACTGCCACAGAGCAGCTGTGGGCGAGTCAGGCTGATACTCCAGAGACCTGAGCTCGGGCTCCAGGAGACAGGCCTCACAGTGCTCCTGATACCAGTGCACAAGACTCTGCAGGCTGGACACACTCCCCCTACTGTCTGAAAAACAAAAGTACAACTCATGTAGACCTTTGCAACCTGTATAGAATATAGATCATG
>KN484842.1:15306-51376 GCA_000787095.1 Periophthalmodon schlosseri
TACTGAGGCCCTTGAGACTTAATGTGAATTTCTATGTGTTAGTATGGGTTTCTGAAGTGCCACGTGACTTATCAGCTGTCAAGTCACCACCATTCATGAGTGAGTTGAAATAATAATACACATGAAGTGCATGGCCTACCACTTTTGTGATTTGATGAGTTGTCTGCTACTCCAGTCTTCTCCCTAAAAACAGAATGGCTTATAGCAAATACAGGAAACGACCAAATAGCCACGTTAAAAGCCACCTTCTTGTGCAGACGGACGTACCCACAGTGCTTGTTCTGGTCTCTCTCTCCATGGGTAGAGTGGAGCAGGATCAGGTACTCTGCCAGCCCAGCATCACTCAGACTGGTTCTCCGGCGCAGCTCACTCCACAGTTTATGAGCTTCCCCGAGGTACACTCTCCTAATGTCGTATTTCTTGCGGGACTCATGTCGTCTCCTCGCTCGGTCCGAGTCTGTGAGTCTCGGCCGCCCTCTGCAGCGCCTATACACCCCTGTTTCATGCTCCACTTCTGGATCAGAGCCCAGAGGAACCGCTAAATCTGCCTCTGCATGCGCCATCTTGGCTACAGCTGATGTTGTGATTGCATGACGTAGCGGAAGTCGCGAGCTAAGAGGAAGCGAACTAAAATGTGATTATCGACACCAGAAAATATATCAAATTAAACCAGATAATAAGGTAATGATGTGACGAATATATATTTAGTAATCATATCCACTGACGCTAAATGTTTGCATAAATTAACCTGAATAGGAACTGAAGAACTGAGGGGGAACTGGGGGCTGCAGAAAACGACACACCAGCGCGCCAGACGTAAACAACCGCGGCAAAATTGTTTCGGACGCTGTAATTAGATTAATTAATTAGCGAAAAAATAATTGATTATGTACGTTGTTAAAAACCAAAAGTGATGACAGACATTTTAACCCTCGTGTTTAAAACTTTTTCGTCGCGGGTTGAGTTAGCAGCGGTAAATGAAGGGTCCCTCTCTGCCGTGGCTCCAGCTCGCGGTGCGCTGGTGGTGGGGGAGCACGCCCTGAGCCGCACCGTGCTGCTTCTGGCCGCTGTCACCGCTGCCTCCGAGAGCGGCCTCAGGGTCATCTTCCTCACCCAGACTCAGATCCAGAGCCTCCCGGTGGCGCTGCACAGCCGGGTCCCTGGTCTGACCCCTGCCACTCTCAAGGTAGACGGGCAAGTCACATTAAGCTGCACTAGTATGTAACTTTTGTGGTTGAAGGTCCACCACCTGCTTGTCTCTATGAAGAAGTTATTGCTTTGCCAAAAATGTTCCACAGCATGGCATTAATGTGTCTCCATGGAAAAAGCAGGTGACACCAAGGCTAAGCCCCCCCCCCCCTCTTGAAAAGTTACATAGTTGGGCTACACGGGTTTAACGCAACGTTGGGGTTATAAAAGCTATTTGAAAATATTAAGAAATATATTATTTTGTGTTTATTTCCATTCTAGAAAATCAAGTTCTGCTACCCTCGCACACTGGAGGAGCTGCTTGTTCAGGTGGCAGGTTTTCACGAATCTTCCCACTCCCCCCTTTCGCCCCCCGCTCTGATCATAGTGGATGGGTTGGAGGGTTACCTATGTGCCCCAGCCCCCTGCACTTCTAGTGGACTACAGACCAGTGAACAGTGCTCTGCAGCCCACTTATCTGCTCTGCTCTGTGACACTGTCTCCTTTCTCACTCAGTTGTTGGAGAAGCAAGGGTCTGCCCACGCTCCCTGTCGCCTTATCGCCTCTTACCAACCCCAAGGGAACTCTGAGCAGAAGGGTGGGGAGGCCTCAGCGGACCCTGTGTTGGATGTTCTTGATCGATATTTCCAGGTGAGGTGTACGCTGGACCAGGACAGGAGTTATGAGTCGATGTCAGGTGGGCTTCAGCAGGTTTGGAACATTTACCTGTCCTGTTTAGAAATGAAAGAGACTTCCTGTAAGAAGGACGATGTGGAGAGCAAAGAACCGCCTGTCCAGGAGTGGAGGCTTCTACTGTCGGCTGACGGACTGATGGAGTTTAAACAGGCTCAAAAACACTGACTTTATATGCGACTATTAGTTTAACTATTATGAATTTTGCTTTTTGCTTATGATGTTTAGATGTTTTACGTGATTCATTAAAATGATATCCAACTGGTGTATTTGAGTATTTATTCACACACTTAAAAATGTGATAAAGAGGAAAATGATGAGTTGTAATTGGTTTAGAAATCCAGAGACCCATCTAACTTCTATGGTTCTCAAGCACTGATTCAGGGACATTTAGGGCATTCTCATTGTTTTTAATACAAAATTTAGTGTGGGGTAAAAAGGTATTTTTTAAATGTCATTATTCACAGTTAGATTTAGGTTCACATCATGGAATTCATTCACTCTTTTTTTTAAATTCCCATTTAATGTATGTAAAATCTTAACACAAGTAAATACAATCAACACATTTGAGGAACCTTGTTTCATTCTGTACAGAAAAGGGATATGACATATGTACAACCTCTGGACTGTGTGTGAGTCCTAGCTTATTCTCTCTGAACCTTTCGTCTTACAGTTTTAATTTATATAAGTCCAACACAGAGCAGCTTAAGCCTTGTTTCTACCAAAAGTACAGTGCATTTGGTACAGTGTGAAATAAAGGTTGATACTGCAACTTTTGCAGTTTCAAAAGCTATGTCAGGCAGACCCCCAGAAAATGCTCTAAAATGTATAATGTATTTCATTGCTTGATGGAGGCCAAAAAGCTACCAGTATTCATCACTATTATACCAACTCTGTTTGGTTCAATGCATTTTCATATATCCTTGATATGTGACAAACTGTTGATCATACCATTAACTCAAAATTGGTAGCTATGTTTGATTTATGTATCTGGATCTAATAAGAAATCTAAATGTCCTATGATATCCCAGTGAAATGTTAAATGTGAAACTAGCATGGACCTTCACTACCTAAAACTATTCCCTGGACAAAAAAACAGTTCCGTCAGTGATATGATGGCTAAAATAAGTGATACGTGTCAAATAATAATAAAACGTAGTCACTATGTTGTATAATATCCCCATTGACAGTACTGCACCAGTTGGTCTAAACAAGGCTAGTATAGATGCTCAATAGTTGTCGTGAACGTGGTGTTGCCTGGTCAGAAAGGCTCTCCGCAAAGCAATGTCATTCTTGTACTCATGAGTGAATACAGGTACTCTCCCAATATCCTCCAGTCTGTTCATAGAGCTGTAGTCCATAGAAACCCCGGAGTCGGCCACAGCCATGTATGTGTATCCAGGGGGTTTGTGGGCCCATTCCTGGTTGGAGTACTCAAAACTGGATTGGGACGAGAGCTGGCCCGATCCAGAGCCTAAGTCCGAGTGAGATTCTGACTCTTTCCTGGAAGTGAACAGAACCTCCAGAGGCACGTTCTCCACTGGGACGCCATCTTGCCCGTCTTCGTTATTGTTTTTGTGGCTCAGGGTGACATAAGTGTCTTGGGAGTCCTGTGTGTATGGGACCGGGTGCTGCTGGAGCGCTTGGAGACGCTCCATGAGCCAGTGATCATGTGACTTGGTTGTCCAATCCTCACTCTGAGTGGAATCTTCTCTTTGTAGAAGCGGCCCCATGTCCACTTCCGTCTTCACCTCCCGAGGCACCCTGCGGCCTTTAGGGGGCAGTGGAGGACACTGCAGCAGGGGGTTCACAGGCAGCTCGGACAGCACTTCCAGAGGTGAGGGGCCCTCCTCGGGGTAGAATACGTTTGAGGTCTGCCACAGATCCCCGTTGGTGTGTCCTAACCACTTCTATCACAAAACAGAAGAATGTATGTGTAACATGAGCATGAAAAGATACAGGCACCTCAGTCCAGAGAGGGTAAGTACACAATTGCCTCTAGTGGGAGCAGAAAGTGAAAAAGGATAAAACATTGGCATTTACCTGGAAGTCCCCACCATAAATAGTAAATAAGCCCTGAAACTTGTTTTCTGGAGTTGGAATAGTCGGCCAAACTTTTTTCAGCAAATATCTATAAACAGTTTGAAAATAATACAATTTACTGAGATTTGCCCGAAAGTAGTTTAAAGTAGATAGTCGTTAAAGTTACGGACCTGCGATGGGATACTAGCACTGTGAGAGACAGCACCAGGAAAATGAAAGAGCTGATCACACTCAGAGATATGATGAGTGGGTCAAGATCTGGAAAAGGCAAAAAAGTGGTTAAAGCAGCAATATCTATTTTAACGAACTTGTCTTCCTTGTGTTTCCTTTGTCCACCTGCAGGGGGCGTAACAATGAAGACCGGGTCACTCCATGCGCTCCAGTAGCCGCTGTAGCTGATACCGTCCAGGTTCACACGCACTTGGACCTTGTACTTGGTCGCTGGCTGAAGGCCTCTGAGAACCAGCTCTGAAGAAGCACGGGCCACCTCCACCTTCAAAAAAACACAATAATCTCTCAAAATGATCCAGTAAGGTTGGTGGTTCAATCCCCACTACTAACAATGCACCCTCCTATTGTGTTTTTCGGAAAAACACTCACCTTGTGTACAGTGTCTGTGTACACTGATGTACTGACCGCATTCAAGTGTGAAAGTGTAAACTGGGGGCAAAATATTGTGACTGTCTTGTTCATGAATAAGACTTGGGCTGTTTTCTGTATATAAGCCATTGATATGTGATATATAATCCTTCCTTAGTATTTCTTAGTATGTATTTCTTAGTGAACTTAAATAAGACTGGTCAAAGATTGCTTGTATTAAAATGAGCTATGCAACCACAAATAGTAATGCTGATGGCGTACCTTCCCGATGTGGCTGTCCATAGGGGCGTAAAAGATCTCGTACATCATGCTATCGTCCATGTACTTTACGGGAGGAGGAATCCAACGGATATTGACCTGTCCTGGCTTTCCGCCGTTGCGTATGGTCACATTAGTAGGTGGATCCAATAAAACTACAAAGAGACAGACACCATAAAACCTACAAATGCAATGACAAATGCTGTATTGTTGTAACTTACAGGTTGAATCAATCATGAGACTGCGGTTGTGGATGAGATGTCCATCGCGGTTCACTTGAATGTTCATTTGCACAAACAACTGGGTTTGGTTCAGGTGACAAACATACACTTTTCTTCCAGTTGTGAGATGGAATGCCTTCAGTGGGCACTTACTTCTGTGATAATTTCTACAACAGAAAAAGGTTACACCGTGATTATGAATGTAATATGCAAACTTCTAAAATTAGAGTTCGGGCTGGGTTAGAAAACGATGACAGTTAGAGCTAATATGATACAACATATTTTCTAGTACCATTATGAGCATGAGCTTACTCGTATGTGTATATGAAGGAATACTGGTCCACAGAGCCGGCCTTCTCGTTCTCCTCCCAGAAACATGTCAGATCCTTCCTGCTTTCTGCGAAACATTTGGGGTTTTTTGACTCCTCATGGAGCAGCATGGACACTGGAAACAGAGAGAACACCATGTGGTCTGTCTTGGACAACATCATTATAAAATCACATTGCCAAGATCTTTAGTGATTTTTAACATGGTTTTACTACATGCATAAGTCAAACAACATTTATGTTTACCATGATTTTTTAAAAGCCTCCTAAAATGATGTATAACAGAACATTTTAAGACCAAGGTTCTGCAATGCATCAATGTTTTTTATAGTAGTAGTAACCATATTTTTTTAACTATGTTTCCCTTTTCTACATTTCATGTATTTGTATTTATTAGCTTGGAAATCCATTCATTTAGATTAAAATTACAATAGGCCTGATATTATATCTTGGATATCCATCTATCAGGAAATATCTTGTGTCCCAGATAATTTGTGTAATTTGTCGCAAAGCATTGAGAGAGACATGGTTTGGATGCCCAATAGTTCAATCAACCTAGCATTTTGTAGGCCTAATTGACTACATAAGTCAGCAGTATGCAATAGTTTATTTTGGACAGCATACAGGCCCATGACACGCTGCACTCTCAAAACGTACCTTTCTTTTCGAAATCACGTGCTCCCTGGATTACGTGCGCACCTCCTATAGTGCACAATATTACATGAACCGCCAACAGCCGTCTCAAGTAATCATAGGTCATCCTTCACTCCTTTTTGAGAACAAAAACGCTTTGATTCCCCGTTGATCTCCTGCATAACTGGACACCGGGCTGCTGTTGATGCGCGTGTCTCCGCTTCTGTATGGGGAGGTTTGTTTTTGCTTAGATATTGAGGATAGCATAACTCTTTTTCACGCCTGTTGAGGGGTGATAAGGTGAGCATATGGGGGTGTTTACAACTTACAAGTAGTACAACTAGGACGTACGCTGCAAATGGGCGGGAATCACTCGCTCATTGATGTTGACAAGTAGCTGCTGCGTAAAGACGCACAAGATGCCCTGTGCGTAAAGGCGCGCGTAATAGGGGCACAGTTTAGAATACGATACTATTGACCTGTGATTTAATTTTATTTGGGTTGTTAGACCGAAAAAAAAAAATCAATAAATAAACACAAACACAAGGAGTACTTTTACTTGTTGTGCACAATTGTCAAACAGGCCAAAATGCACAGATCGTATATTCAGAGTTTATCAATTAATAGATGGGCCCAGATCTGAATAACCAAAAAGTACACAAATAGTACGATCAACTCTGTAGCTAATGTAGAACGGTTTCTTATCTCTGTCGCTCACATACATGCGCTCTTCGTTTGGTTGACCTTATCGGAGCAGCAGGCATGACGTTTTTTCATGAATGATAAGCTACAAAGGGGGCGTAGAAGCCTATCCCTTAAAATGCAATAGTAGTTCTTTATTACATGGCGATGGCACAGGGTCGTTCCAAATCAACGTCAACTGTCTGCATAAACTAAAGGGGACATGCAGTAGGCCTACGGTACTCTCTAATAATTAGCTGTGTAAGTGTTTGTTTAAATTAGAATTGTCTGGAATGTGTGGTGTCATTCACAGGAAGGGGAAGATGGGGAAATCTTTATTGATGGAGTATAATGGTGTTGTGTGGTTTCTCTGGAGATGGAGATAAATGTGTGGCCTGATGGTGTGGAGGTCAGAAGGAAGCAGGAAAACCATAAATTACTTTTTTGTGAAGTTCAACACAAGCGCATGGTGTGACAGTTGAACTGTGCCACTAGACAACATCTTTTTACTGTGGGATTCAGTTTCATTTTAAGGCCAGCAAATACATGCACAGTGGCAGTTAGTTTGCCAGATTTAAACAGTACAATGTATTTTTGACACACAAGCTTACAAGATTGTTTGATCATGTTCAGGCCCTCTCTGTAAAAGAGGACACACAACAGCTTGTGAACACTGTATGAAAAAAACGACTCTGCACTTACATTATTATGTATTATATGAATTATGTACTATCATTTAAAGCATTAACAATTTAAACTAAAATACAGAAACCTAAAGAGCTGAATTTCATTTTTATTTTATTTACCATCCAATACACATTTTCCTCAAACAATAATCACATTCAAAACGTACATTAAAAACATAAAACTTCACCACTTATGACGGTCCCCAACCAAAATACAGTTTATAAATCACACATAACACAAAAGTACAAGTCGTCCAGAAAAATCTTTCAACACAGCTGACTCCAGAGGCTAGAATGCACAATGCTTTTAGATTTGATTTAGTGTAATGATGATACTATTCAGTATTCAGAGTTCACTCGGTCCAAGTGAGATGCTATGTGCAATACATTCTTAGAACTATCATTGTTTAGCAGCAGTAGTGACCAGTGAGATAAGTGAACAGCAAAATCAGGGAGTGGTGAATGACCATGAGAAGAAAAGTGGGACCGCTATTGTGGTTAACACTAACTGACAGTATGTTACCTGCATGCAAAGGAAAAAGGCACTGGAAAGTATACAAAGAATCACTTGGCTTATTGATTTGCCATGCACCATTGCAGAAACTTTAATACTTAAAATTACATTCCAAAAATATCCACAAAGTTAAACAGTTTCATAAATAATGAGCAGAATACAGTTTAAAAAAAAAGACTATTCAGTTGTCAAACCAAGACCAGAATGCAATTTTCAAGAACAGATTTGTCATGCAATCCATTTTCTTATTCAGTTGTTATCCAAAGGCATCAGTACTACTGGGAGACAAACATGAGCTGCATTTTGATATCTGAGGATATTTGAAGTAAGGTTATACACACGATACACAAATAGGAAAAGGAGTGGGCAGTCATTTGGCGTAAAAATCTATAATGATATTAAGTGATATTAAGTAGCCGATGTTGAAGCAGAGTGAATTCTCAGTATAAAGTTATATTATGGTGAATTGAGGCTTAGGTTGTGCAAATAAATATTGTCTAGCATAAGTCATAATTACAACTCATGCAAACAGGTCATTTTATACAGAGATTTGTACTGAGAGCCAGACAATAAAAACACATTTCAATATTGTGAATGTAAAATAGCTAATGGTTAAGGCAGTTCAGGTGAGATTTGTTGTCAACCCTAAAAGATTTATTGTCATTCTTTAGTATGAACGTGAAATATTCTAATCAAGTGTTTCCAATTTTGTGTACTTAATGTAGTATAGGAGAAGCCTGAAATGAATGTATGCATCTTGCTCCCAGCACAAACTTGTAGCTCAAAAATCTCCAAGGCAAGAATCACTACTGGAGAACTGCAAATATATGGTTACTAACAGTTACCTATATTACCATAGATTATAATAGGGATGCCATAATTGGTGAGGGGCACTGCAGTCTGGTCCGGGATAGTGGTTGGCATCAGAGGCACACAGGGTGGTTTGGTCTCCACATGGTATCCCAGTGTTCCCAGGGACCCTAACAGGAGCAGCCGCCCTGGTTCTCTGAGGACATGTCCTTCAGGTTTTGGGTCCTGTGGTTGGACATAAGGTTCATGTCTCCGTCCATGCTCTCGTTCATCTTGTCACAGATGACGTCCACCAGCCGCTCAAACACCTGCTTCACGTTGATGTTGTCTTTGGCGCTGGCCTCAAAGAATTGGAAACCTGTGAAGCATTTCCATTCAAATAAGTTTCATAGAGAAGATGCAATATAATATATAACTCTTTCCTACCTCAGCTATCAGGTCTTTCAACCAATGATCTTATACAACCAATGATTTTATATAAATGCACTCTCTTGAACTGAACAATTTGGGGAAAATATTCAATTGCAAATACACTCATAAGCATTGCAATTTAATTTTAGATTTCAGTGTAGGGCTGCAACTACAAATAATTTTAGTATAGTAAGTAGGTCAATTAGTAAGTGATTCTTTTTATTACTCAACAAATCAAATGATTATTTCTATTGTACACGAGTGAGATTTTTAAGAGATCATTTTTTAAACCAATTGGAAGATTATTGTGATCTTGAAATATTAAAATAAAATGATAGAAAATTATGTCTGAAGGCTTCTACTTTTTTTCTCCAAAAACAGAACAAACACAACACACTACACAAAATACTACTTAATTTTTTTTTTTTTTTTAATTGGAATTTTAGTAATTAAACAATGTAAAGCTGTATTAATTGCTTTTAACTGTAATCTACATATTCTCTGAGCTCCAAACACAGCGATGCAGTACTGTTTTGTATGTTTGTCAGTATAGAAAGGAGCCATGCATTGGGATGATGGGGAAAAACTTATGATTTTGAATATAGCTAATTACAATAACATGGCTAGAATTATACTTAATTACAACTTCAAGTATAGATTTCAAAAAAGTATAATTACCCAAAAAACTCTATTTGTAATTAGTTATTATCCACCCCTGGTCACTATTAGACCCCTTAGCCCAGGGGTCGGCAACCCGTGGCTCCGGAGCTGCATGCGGCTCTTTCATCCTTATACTGCGGCTTTAACTGAAGTGTATTTTATTTGTGTTAGTTCTTTTTTAAATTGTAGTTTAAATTGGAAGATTATTGTGATCTTGTTGTTAAAAACAAACACCGTTCACGCCTCGCAGACGACAGCTTACAGTCCTGCATAAAGATACAGCCCCGATTTGCAGACGCTGTGCGCAGAGGTTCAAGAGCAGAAGTCTCTGTAGCACTTCATGGATTTCATAAGCAACACACTATTGTTGTTTATACAAAGCATAAAGGTAAAAAACAACAACAATATATACAGTGTTATCTTCATTTTAGATGTCAAAAAGTATTTGCGGCTCCCGGTATTTTTTTTTCTGTGGAAACCGGGTCCAAATGGCTCTTTGGGTGTTAAAGGTTGCCGACCCCTGCCTTAGCCTGTGTGTGTTATGTCACTTGTGGTTAAATTGGTGTAGAGTATTTACCTAGGTCCTCTGATAACCGCTGTCCGTCCTCTGTTGGGATGAGCCTGTCGTCTTCTAAATCACACTTATTCCCCACAAGGATCACTTGTGCATTGTCCCATGAGTATGTCTTAATCTGAGTAGCCCTGTAACAAAGACACAAACAAACCTTATATTAAACAACGGACATTTTCACATTCTTTTTTCTGAATTTTGCAATTAACTTATTATTAAATGTGCAATATATAACATTGTAACATAAAAGAAACACACCCATCAGTTGATTGTGTGAAGGTCTATGTTTGTTCTCTTACCAGTCCTGCACAGCATTAAAGGAGTCCTGGTTGGTGATGTCGTACATGAGGAGGAAGCCCATAGCCCCTCTGTAATAGGCTGTGGTGATGGTGCGGTAACGCTCCTGTCCCGCAGTATCCTGAAAACACAATTTATGTTTAAGAATAGGCCTGTTCACCACCAGGAGTCAGCACTGATCATCAATAAGACAGTATGAATTCTCTCAAATGATAAGGATAGATTTGGTATGGTAGGATAAATATTGTCTAGCAATAAAATGTCAGTGGTTCTTATTAAAAGGCAAACAAACATAATCATAGAATCAAACTGTTTGCTTGGTGCACTAATTAATATGTCCTGACAGGCTACACCAAATATCTTATCTTCTTTTAGCCGCTTTTCAGACAGATATCAAAATGCCACTCACGCCTCCACCTATCTGCCTCTAGATGGCCTTTGGATACACACGGAGATGTCTGGCCTCACATGTAACTAGTTTATTGTGTTGTCATAAAGCCAATGCCTCCAGTGATTTCAGACCAAGACATTTAGGTTTAAGGAGATTAGGTCCAGGGAGTAACTTGAAAAGTGGGTGTGATTTTCATTCATTTACAACAGAGAAATGTGATATCTGATTTCTGGAGCTTTCAGATTATTGAAATGGCATGTAAACAGTTACACCTGATGTTAGTAATCTGATTTGTCAGTGAAAGCTCTCTCTCACACCTGTGCAGTAAAATTATGCAAAAAAAGCGCAAACTAATGTTACAAAGGGTTAGTGTTAACCCTAACCCTCCATTTAAAAATAAACAGAGATTCACTGTATTAGGCCTATGTCCTCCAAATATGCAAAAATACGCAGGTCTTACTAGTGGGTTATCTGATTATTCTAGTTATCTGATTTTTTATGGCCATGTAAATGTACCCACTGTTTTCTGAGAAAGAGAGAGGAAAAGAGGGATAGCGAGAGGTGGAGGATGGGAGGGGTGCAGGGGTGTCTAGGTAACAGGTCTATCTGTGCTTATGAATATTCCATTACAGTCCCAGCTGCTGTGAGGCACAAATCAGGAACTTCTCTGAAGTACCAATCTGACAACAATACAACCAAACCATCCCAAACAGAGCCTTGCCGATTCCTGACATATTTTGTTGTATCAATTTGTAAGCAGAGGCATAGGACAAGAACTCTGACAAAGTATTATTCATGGTGGTTGTGTATCTCCCTCCCCAGTGGACAGTGGCTCTGATGTCACCAGCCCGATCTTGATCTTTAAACATGCGTCACTCACCTGGGTCTATTTTAGAACACGCACCATTCACCCCTGACAATACATTACGTTTATGTCTGTGGGAGGAGGGTGGCTAGCCACTTCAACGACAATAGATCATTTCTTGACACAGAAGCACGGTTGATAGTATAATACTAAAATGAGCCAGCATCTGAAAATAAATCAGGGGCAAACCGGGATGATAACTCCATCGGACTAAAACAAGTTTAAACTATAGACCAGCGGTGGATGAAGTACTCAATTTTGTTACTTAAGTAAAAGTACAGATACAGTGGTAAAAAGTTGTTCAAGTAAAAGTATCACATGAAAAAAAAATCTATCTACTAAGTATTAAAGTACCTGTTTAAAAATGTACTTAAAGAGTAAAAAGTAAAAGTAGTTCACTCAAGTGTTGTTCATTTGTGAAAGTGTCAAATGTAGTGATATTGATTAAAAATTATACATATTTTGGTCAACAGTTGTGATAATAAATTTATTAAATTTTCCTCATTAATTTTGTGTATTTATTTTGCTCAAAGCCGAAGCTTGAACTTGTCGGGATGTTTCCACGAACATGGTAAAAATAACCCCTCAAAGCATATGAAAAGTACTTTTTACTTTTCACTCCAGTTAAAAAATGTAGTGGAGTAGAAAGTATAGATACCTGCTCTCAAATGTAGTGAAGTAAAAATGAAAAGTATCCAATGTAAAATTTAAGTAAAGTACCTATTTTTATTTTAGTAATTTTACTTAAGTACAATACTTTACTACTTTCACTTTGTTACCATCCACCATTGCCATAGACTAAGACTAAACAGGCCTAGGTACCACCTAGAGCAGAGCAGTTTGAGTCACGATTACCATTATTGTGTAAAAGAATTCACAAAAACAATTAATTTAATTCTATTCTAAATAGTATGGGTGCCCCAAGGACCTGCCTCTCTGTCTATCTCTTTCCCCAACTCATTAATTTTATGATGATTATTTATGTTTTGATTTGTTGTATTGTGATTTTAATGTCTTTCTTATTCTGTAAAGCACTTTGAAATACCAGTACTTTGTGTACAAAATGTGCTATACAAATAAACTTGATTTGCCTTGCCTTGCCTATGCCCTCCTCATATTCTGGGATGTGGTTTGGACAATACACAGAGTGGAGTAGATAATTAACATGATGTTTTGTAGGCGCACACATCCTTTGAATACTGTGTAACTGCATTGTGTGGGCCAGCTGTTGATAGGGATTTCCTCTACTTGTAGATTCAAGGAAATGCCAACTTTCTTAGTCATAAATCAGCATTAGCGGTTACATCAGGCCCTAGCTAGCTTTTATTACAAGGTGATTACCCAAGTACGTTTAGTAGGGATGCAGTGCGAAATGTTCAAATCACATCTGAACATGTTGTCACAGAATCCAGATTGGATTAGATTTCAGAAATTGTGGGAAGTCTCAAATGTCTGGAAAAATCTTAAAAGGCACTCCTTAAGTCTCCTTCTTTACCTGTGCTGTACTTGAGCACAGGACTACCAATTGTGCTCTACAAATCTTGCCGTGACCAATAATGACCAACATATGCTGTATTTTAATACTAAATACCTGTAAATAAGCATAATATATCTTTAATTAGCCAACCCTATCACCAACTCTCCTGTATTATGGTCTCTTCTGCACTTTAGTAAGCTTTGGCTGTTTTAAAATGTGTCTTATAGGGCTGCAAGACTGATTGCAATCGAAATTTGAATGGACACGATTAGCAAATCACAGAGACTGCAGTTTTTGAAGTACCATAATTTACTCCACAAACAAGAAAATAGCCTTATTTTGCATAAAAACTGCTAACACTGTAGTTTAGATCTGTACAAACATTTTGAAATGTGATTCTTGCATTACTTTGTCAGTTCATATTTCAGTCATTTCCTTAATTGTTAATTTTTCTATTAATTATTTGATTAATATGTCAACAAAGCAGCATGTAACAATACACATTCTACTGTGTACTATTTCCCTAATCCCCAGCATGTGTCTCACGGTCATATATTAGCTGTGTGTCTGATAGTGTACAGCAGTGACAGGTCTGATCAGGTAGTGCGTACAGGAGGTTTGTTTAGGCGTGGACCTCTGATTCACACATTTGGTCATCACTCATTGGCTCACGCAGTGTTGGCTCAAGTGAATCACCTGTTTGCACAATCTAAGCATAAGTGGAGAGATACTGTCTCTGTGTGCTATAGGAAATGTGCTGTGGAAAGTTAAACAGACCTCTCATGGAATATGATATTACAGGGATTAGTTCGGTCAGATTTTGAGCACAGGTCGGGTTTCAGACAACACTGGTTTGTTAGATTTCATGTTCAATTTATTTTACAGTGTAGGCTATATTAAAGTGTTGTCCCAATACAAAAATTTCAAACTAATTTTCACTACTATGGAAACTAGATTAGAAATGTGATTAGAAAAAAAAAAATACATTTTTAGACAATAGACTGTAATTTGCAACACAAAAAATTGTAGTTTCTTTATACTGATTCTGATATAGATCCAAGACCATCTCTAAAACTGTTCAGAAAAGGTAAAATTTTGTCCTGTTAATGTGTTGTTTTTCCGTTTCGATACTTGTTCAAATGAGTATCTAACTAGTTTAGTATCAATTATTATCTGCGTTTCGATATTTTTAATAACCCTATACTATGTTGTTGAAAGTTAAGCAAAACTATTTAGACAATGCCAGCTTCAGATCTGTCTGGATTTGTAGCTATGAATTATGACCAAGCACTGTCATTGTTAGTATGACCACTACATACTGTTTAAAATGTCTGATGCAAGTAAAATGAATACACAGATATGGTATTAACATAAGTATTACTGATCCGAATTTTAAAAAAAATGATTCTATATATTTCAGCATAAAAAACAAATACCCAAAGGTATTAGGCTAATGTAAAAAGAACACAGAGCGTAGTCATAATAATTAACTTGTAACATAACTCAATTGTATAGGCCTGGAAAGAGCGTGTCATTAGCATGATGCCATTAAGCTAATTATGAGGTATGAGAAAGTAACTACAGGGCTGCTGATGCTGTGGCCTGATGTGAACTCCTCTATGCACCTGAAGCTAATGTTTGAGATTAGTCCAGTGATCTGAGTCTGTGTTTGTATTAGCAAACACTGCACCAGCTGCCATGTCCTCTACATCACCAGTGTGATAAGACTGGGGCGAATGCAAACCAGTCCGAACATACTGAAATGGAGGCATAAATAAACATTTTCTAAAGTTGTAACTTTGTAAACCTACTATGAGGTTTAAAAAGAACTAATTCTGCAGGCAATTTAAATAATAAAATCAGAACGAATATGTATATACACAGAGTAGACGTAGAAGACCACCTAATGACATCACAAGGTGGACCTGAGCATTTTGAGTATAAGGTATAAATATAACTATTTGTAATTGGTAAATAAATGGTTCAGATTATCCAAGCAGTTTTAATACATTTTCTACTATTGAGATTTGAGAGATAATGTCTTTCAAACAATAGCATTTACCCTTTAAGACAGGTCTGATCATTATTTCGTTAATACATTGCAAGTGTTATGCTGCAAAAAATATGTGCTTTAAAAGTCCTACAGTTCTTTGAACTGACAACTACAGCTGGGAGATAAATAAAAAAAATCAATAATATTGCAATGGTTGTTTTGGACGTCATATGTATATCCTCATATGTGGATAATTTTATAGTCCATTCATGTTTTGTGCAATACTTGCACCACAAGCAGGAAAACACAGGCAAACTTGAGAACATAACTGACCGATTGCCATAATATTGTCTGAATATCGTCATCAGGATTATCCAAACAAATTTCATATTCATTTTTGTCAATATAATCCACCCGTACTGGCAACAAACCTAACCTACTCATCAAACATGCACACAGGCAAACTAGACAAGTATGACTCAAATTCAACAATGTTCTTAATATGTTACAATTACCTGAAGCAACAGCTAATGACCACTTAATAATTACACATATGTACCTTTTAGATCTCAGGTATCTATGTACAAATGCAAATTATGAGGAAATCCTGCTTTTAAGTTGCTACAAAGCAACAATCTGAATGTTTTACAATGGCTATACTCACTGCCTGCCTCTGAGCTGCCCCAATGTTGACTGAATGGGAGTGTCAATGAAGCTCTGAGCATTCCAAACTTCCTTTATCACTTTCTACTGTGTAACTATCCACTCACAAAAAGGTCATAATTACGATTGCAATTAGATTTTAATGATAGGATTCTATTCAGAGTTCACATTTAAATGCATCCAGAAGATTTGGCAAAACTGAAATATTAACTGACAAACTAATACAAGATTCAGATTTCAGAACAGATTTACACTACTGGGTTAGCAGATTTTATGCAGAATAAGACAGAATATTTTGTTGTTGTTGATGAAATGAGGGTACTACTTCAAAAATGGCATCGATTCAAATTGCGATTTCAATTCGATTGCGATTAATCTTACAGCTCTACTCACAAACATGCAAAAGTCCACACGTCTCTCACCCAGATCTGTAGTTTGATTCTCTTGTCCTGGCGGAACACGGTCTTGACCTTGAAGTCGATGCCCACAGTGCTAACGAAGGCGGAGGTGAAAGAGTCGTCTGCGTAACGGAACAAGAAGGAGGTCTTGCCCACGCTGCTGTTCCCAATGATGAGCAGTTTGAACATGTAGTCAAAGTTCTGGTCGGCTGCATCCTTCTGAGAGGGCTGCTGCTGGAGCCTTGAGTCAGTGGACGCCATCTAGTAATAATGTCAAATAAAGAATAATTAGATTATATATTTTTAGAAAGAGATTGTACTATATGATGAAATTTTGGAGTGAAGTTTTGTTTTTTTTTGTTTGTTTTTTTTACTTTAAATAGGTACAGAACGCGACTTTGGGGGATGGCCCGTCATCTGCATGATTCAATAGAAATAGAAAGTTAAAACCATGGAGATTGGCTTCTACAGTACAGCATAAAATGCATCCTAAGAAACAACATTTTAATGGAAACAGTCATCCCTCATCCAGGGCAAGTAAGAGTCAGGTTTGTAGCGATGCAAGCCCGCTCATAGTGAGGCCGCAAGTTTTCCAGTTGAATAAACACAACCAAAATGAAAAAAAAAAACATGCTCTTATGTTTTCCAGGGCACTAAACTCTGGAACTGTATGTTTTTTGCTTTTTGTAAAAGCCCAATGCAAATTAGCCTTGGCTATAAATGTTGTAGTATGTAACGTGTCTAAGGTACATACTGTCCATATTAAATAAATAAATAAATAAATGCGAAATATATTTTTTGGCTAAAAAGTTACATACTGTGGCTTTAAATCAGTGGTTCTTAACCTGGGTTCGATCGAACCCTAGGGGTTCGGTGAGTCAGTCTCAGGGGTTCGGCGGAGGTCAAGACACGCAACCGACTCAGATGATTCGTGATGACACGCCCCGCTTGGCCATCACCGAAGGGTTCGGTGAATGTGCATATGAAACTGGTGGGGTTCAGTGCCTCCAACAAGGTTAAGAACCACTGCTTTGCATATGAAACTGGTGCGGTTCAGTGCCTCCAACAAGGTTAAGAACCACTGCTTTAAATAAAGAATATATCAAAAATATATATGTAAAAAAGTGTATTGTGTATCTGATTGGAGTTGTATGTATCTGACTGGTGTCCCCAATGTATCATTGGGGAGTGGGGACACAAGCAAAATATAACAAACAAGTTATAAGAGTTATAAGAAACAAAAAATTATATTGTACTTTTAATTAATTGTCAGTTCAGTTCAATTCAATTCTGATTCCATACAAATTGTTCCATTAGACAGACACAAACAAACAATGTGAAGCCATGCCATCTGTCCATCCGTTCACCATTCACATGAGCCCAAGTATGGGGCAAGTATCACTATAAACCCCATTAGGCCTGGCAGTATCCCTCATTCAAGCAGCAGTCTGTGGATGTGAAAGCGAGAGTGCACCTAAAAGCCTGCTCTATCCTCTCAGACACACAAAAGCCCCGCCCCCGAGCTGTCGCCGCGGCAACCAGGTCCCAGCTGCCACGCAGAGCCATTAGCGGGCAGGCCAGTCAGTTTGCACGGCTTTTAACTGTCCAGATGAAGCGGCTGAGAGTGAGATATCTATCTATCAGGACACGACCAGGGGCTGCAGACTCAGGGATGTGGAGTGTTAGCTGACATTTAGGAGATAGTGTTACAATGCTGCCAGACCACAAAACCAGTTAAGCTCTATGTAATGATTCAGTGCTATCCAAAACAAATATTGCATTAACAGCCTTTTTGTTGGCTGAAAATTGTGGGCAAGTAATTTCCAGTACTTTCCAACCTTTTGTATTTCTTTTTGACACATTAACATTTTACAGCCTAAAATTGTGCACATGTATAAAGAAAGTAAATAGACCCATGGCTGGTGGACTAGTGAAGGGCTCTAAAATAATGCCAAAAACAGTAGCAGCTGAGACAGGCAATTTAAGTACTAAGTAAGGTGAAAGTATACAGATTTAAAAACTTCCTGGATTTTCGCCCAAGGAAATCATATTAGGGCTGTACGATTGGTTGCAATAAAATCAATTATTTTAATGTTCACAATTTTGCAAATTAGAAGCCCTGCAATTATTTAAACAATTTGAACTCATAGATAGCTATCTTACAGAGTTTCGAGTTGTCTCCTTCGTCTCAAAAGGCTATAACATT
The DNA here is from genome assembly GCA_000787095.1 of Periophthalmodon schlosseri. Classification (NCBI taxonomy): domain Eukaryota; kingdom Metazoa; phylum Chordata; class Actinopteri; order Gobiiformes; family Gobiidae; genus Periophthalmodon; species Periophthalmodon schlosseri. The sequence continues at coordinate 33,893 of KN484842.1, forward strand.
ATGTTTCTGCCATAACGCCTTCAGCTAGACAAATTGCAACTTCTCTCCAACTATTTCATTGTGGTGTCTTCCTTTGCAGAGACTTGCATGGTGGTTAGTGTTGCAACAAGAGGGTAACAAAGAGAGCACTTTCACAACTGTGCTCACTGTGTCTTTAAGGAATTACATAAAGTCCAATGTTTAAGTAAAACCAGGTGCTAATCTGTCTCGACATGGCTGAACAATCCTGAGTCACATGTCCTGCGGGTCCTGGGCAGAAATACTGGGTCTCATAGCAATGATGCCCCCTCTCAAAACTCCATTACCTCTGACTTTCCATCAGCTTTACTTAAGCCTTGGGTAAAACTTGTCACATGCTCTCTATGTTTACAGAGCAGCTCATGGGCAAATAAGAATCTCATTAAGATGAAGATTCAAATTCTACTTTTTGTTAAAGATATTTCGCTCACTCAGGTTGCTAAATTCTGTTGTTACATATATGTTGCTCTTCCTCCTAAACATGTTACAGGTAGAAATGGAAGAAACTATGTGACAATAACACGTAAACACAGGCTGGTAGCTTTTCAAACCACAATCAGGGTACTATTTTCAGAAGCAGCTGACAAACTTTTCTTCTTGTACCTCTGTGGAGAAACAGGTATTTCTGTGAGAGACGTTGAATATATGTGAGGAGAGCGCTATAGCCAATATAGGAGTCAGCTGTGAAGGAAAGTGACCTTTGTCAACTGTTTTCACACCCCTAATATGAACCAATTTCAAATAAGGATAAAACAATATCCAAATGCCACAATATGATACTATCACAATATGCATCTCACGGTATGATAATTCATTACTGTATTTTCTGGAGTATAAGCCGCACCGGAGTATAAGTCTCACCAGCCAAAAAATGCATAATAATGAAGAAAAAAACATATATTTTACATATAAATCGCATCTGAGTATAAGTCGCACCCCCAGCCAAACTATGAAAAAAAGTGTGACTTATAGTCCGGAAAATATGGTATATATTTTGGAGAGGATATTTTTGGATATGCTACTTTTTCTATTAAAAATCCTTGGCAAGCATTTGGTGCTATCATTACTATCATATTCCGAAGAATTACGATATAAAAGTGCTTATTCACGTTGTCTGCCTCGAATGGAGAAAAGGATCATAGTCTATGTAGTTCCCACTGATTTTAGCTGATTCTGGAACAAAACAATGCATTTAGGCAGAGGTTTGTAATTCGATATATTGTGACGACTTACAATAAAACTATATCACAATAATTTGGTTAGTTGCATCCCAAGTTTCAACTATTGCTGAAAAACACCTTTAATGTTTATATTTCTATATTTCATTGATGCTTGTTTGTTTGTTGTTTGTTTGTTGCATGATAAATATTGACCCCCAAAAATGATTGTTCCATCTGTCATGTACTGAACGATAAGTCGATATAGTAATTATCGTGACAGGCCTAATCATAGCTGTATTTTCAGGCCTTTTTAATTAACTCACAACCTGCGTGAGACAAACCAGGACGCACTATCTTGTACATGTGGATGCATGTAGAGAGTAATTATGTGCTGGTGGTCCTATTGTTACCATCTTTATCTGCCTCTGTCTCTGTGCGCTGCTACACGAGATGACCCCGATAGCGCCTCCACCTGCTGCATGTGCAATAACAGTTCACATCACAACATCATCAGCTCCTTTATGGGTTGTGGCATTATCTGCAGTCAAACAAATACAGTGAATGGAGCAGCCAGGCTGGTGAGCTGGCACAATGAGCTCTGTTACTCTGAGCCAGTGCGACCGGCAAACGGCCACTATTGATTAGCAGGCAGCTGTCACATCTGCTTGTCCATTAGACCCCACACAGAAACAACACATGCATATTGAACAAGGAATATGAGGAGTACTAAAGCCTTGGAGGACCAGTGCTAATGAAATGACATGAACTGTAATTATGCACTCTTAGGACAAAGTTGCATTACTAGATTTCACATCATTTAGAGAAAAAAAAAAAATGGGGATAACTCAGTAGATTTGCAAATGTTGCCAATTTATGGTTAACCTATTTATGTATAGCAAACAAAGCAAGTAGCCTAGACATGAAGTGTTTCAGAAAACTCATTTCACTGAATATTATGGAACATATAGGCAATGTATAGGCTATTTTGGATGTATTATGTTCAATTCTGAATCATGCTCGTTTAAAACAGCATTTTAACGAGGATATTTGCTCTGTATTGTAAAAATGTAATGTATGTAGCCAATACATTTATCACTGGCTTCTTTTTAATACACAATAGTACACTACAATAGTGTCATAAGATGCATACACAGATTTCCCATAGTTGTTTAAAAGAAGAGATTGATAGTTGACAATAGTTGAATTACATTTTCTTACAATACAATGCATACAAATACATAGTGTTTTTTTCTCTAGCTCTATAGCAACTATGACCTAAAATACATATCTTGTGAGATGTCTTTAGTGAGTCTGCACTTTTCTGGTTAAGTTTTTGCTAGCATATGCTGTTGTGTGATGCAAGATGCGTACCTACCCTAGTGCGCTAAAGTGATCCGAACTGTTTCCGCCTCTCGCCTTTTATGCTCGTCTACTTCTTTGTTTGTAAGATGCCAGACAAAGTTATTTTGACAAATGCGCCAGCAAAAGATTATCGTTTATGCCCCAAAACCACAGCCACAGTTGGTGAATCTTCCTTTCCAGCTCGGTCCACTTGTTTTGGGGATGTCGTTTGCGCACAGGGGCAGAGGAGAGAGGGAGGGGTGTGTAGAGCGTGGACTCTCTGCACAATGTACACACAAAACTCCGGGATAGATTTGGCGCATGCGTAAACGAGCGCATCGCTTCCACACGCCTCTTACGCATACAGTTTGTTTTAATTCATGTCTTCAGGCGTTGGTGACACTTTTACGTTAGGCCTTTAGAATTAGCGTTAGAATAGTTAGTAGTAGCCTATTAGGTTATTCTGCACTGAAATATAATTTTGATCATTTGATTGAATAACAAATCTTGATGCTGTATAACATATTTCAAAGATTACTGTATATAAAAATATAGACTAGTTTGCCATTTTATATCGACCAATAAAGAAATACTGGTTTCAGCAGTTTATCTGAGAAAGAAGCATCAGCACATTGTAGAATCCCAGAACCAATACTAATTAGCAGAACATCCAGGCGCTGTTTGCATTTGCTAATCAAGCTTAGGTGCTCTGAATAATGAAGTGCTGTCCATTTGGAACCCATCACACACACACACACACACACACACACACACACACACACACACACACACACACACAGAGAGAGAGAGAGAGAGAGAGAGAGAGTGTGTGTGTACACACACACACACACACACACACACACACACACACAGAGAGAGAGAGAGAGCGAGAGAGAGAGTATGTGTGTGTGTGTGTTAGAATAATCAGCTCTATCCTCTCTGTGCTCCATCATAACCATCTCCCAAATCAAATGAAATGTACATTAACTGTAAAACTCATTGCCCTCTGTGTTATGCAACAGTGTAGTGAAAAAAGAAGCAGCAGTGAACAGATCACTACAGAGGAACTATATGACCTGCATCCTAAAGGCCTAGACCTGGTGTCTCCATGAGTCAAATACAGTTCAACAGAAAGTAGTAAAAAAGCAGCTTTTAAAAAGCAATTGTTCTACAAAGTTGTTTTTGTTTTATATAGTTAACACTGTCGTAGCATTATTGACCAATTCACACGAATGGTGACGCCACACAACTTTGTAGGGTACTAATAAAGTTTTAGGCCTATTCTCTTCGAAATGACCAGTTTCCTGTTCTACTTTTCTTTCTAAGAAAAGCATCTAAATAATGTTTATCGAATAATTCACAATATATTAAGTCTAGATGTTATGGTATATGCATACGATTCAGTCACCACCATACATGGGCAAGGGGCGGGGCAGAGTATCGTGTCCCAGTGAGACGAGCTGTAGCGCCCCCTGCTGACAACTACCTACTAAACACTGACTGCATTAACACTACCGAGGAGAGGACTCGTGTCTTTGCAATAAAAATACCTGTAACTGAATAAATGTACTGTGAACATTCAAGACAAAGCAAAGGGACTTCCACGAAGACAAGCAGGTGACGGACCCCCACCCCCCACCAAAAATGTTACATAATTCACATAAGTAGGCTAAATGTACATGATTTTGGCAACTAAAAATACGCATATTGACAAACTTTTGAATAGCATTTCAGTGAAAAGTTTACAACAAAACAAAGCAAGTAATTATTATCATTATGTTTTTTTCTGATATATATTTTTGTGATATTGATATTTTTGTATCAAAACAAGTCCCCAATAACATTTTAAGTTTGAAAACATGAAAACCTGTCAAATGCACTGAAAATGTTTAAATGTGTGTACTAGAGACTCGAGATGTGTAGACATGTCTCTACCTCTTCCTCCAATGAAGATGTATTTTAAAGCACTTTAAAGCAAACTTTTCAAGCCTGTAAAGTGCAATATAATTCAGACATTACTTATTTTTTGTTGTTTTGTTGTTTGTTGAGTTTTGCTGGGGTCAACAGCTGGTCTGCTGTAGCTAGAGCCATGTCATTTTGTTTGCACATTTCCTCATGCTTCACTTTGAACGAGGAAAGACAAGGAATTTAAAAATAAGCTTTTCCTTTTCCTCCTATTATATACATTCTAGCTGTTTTTATTTGTATATTTTTGCTTGCTCAAAAAATAAACACAGCCTTTTCAACAGATCTCAAACAATAACAAAACATACTTTTACTTTTCAGTTTGGTTCAAAAATGTAGTGCTGTAGAAAGTACAGATACCTGTTCTCAAATGTAGAGTTTGGTTCAAAATGTAGTGCTGTAGAAAGTACAGATACCTGTTCTCAAATGTAGTGAAGTAAAAGTAAAAAGTATCCCCTTAAAAATATACGTAAGTAAAGTACAGATACCTAAAATTACTTTACTACTTTTACTTCATAATGTTGCACCACTGCTGAACAGTAGTCTGTGCCAAAGGTCTCCACCAATCAGTGCTGCCGTCACTGTGAGCTCAGTGCAGAATCTGCAGTAGTGCTAGTTTATATTGTTAAATATTGTCATATTGAAGGATATTTGTTGACTATAGGGACATTATTATAAATGTGCAACAAAAATGAATTGGCTGGCAGCATCATACATTAGTAGGGCCTTTTTATGCAAAGTAAGATTAAGGTACACTGTAAGACTTTGCTGTAAATTAACAGCCAATTTCCAACAGTATTTTACTGTTTATTTAATTACGGTAAATTACAGGCAGCCTATTTGCCTGTAATTTATTGCTAATATACCCTTCCCGGTTTTACAGTGTAGAGGTCATTTAGGCCATTTGACCAAACCTCATGTCAAAACAGATGAATAAATCACCCATTAGGCCTAATCTATTATATGCAGTTTGTTGAGAGCCAGTGCAGTCCTCACCCTTCAGCTGGCTGAGCTGTGCTCTTTCTTTTGCCCACTCTGAGTCTGATGTGTGCCACTACTCAGGGTAATTGAATTAAACCGTGACAACTCTCAACCAGGATCTGTCTGCTGGCAAGGAGGAAGATATTTTATTTATGATAAATCCATCATCCACCCATCCAACATGCCCTGGTACAAAAGACAAGAGAATCAATCTCTCAAAGTTTATTATAAGAATATGTCATACAATCAAAAACAAATGCAATCACAGCAATATTTAAAGCTATACTGACAAATGAAACAAAAGGTTTTTATACAAAATAGTTTCAGTGATGAGATGAATTTGATTACTGATATATGAATACTTTTAAGGATGACTTTACTAACAAATGATAAGGCAAGACTGGGGAAACTGGAACCAATCAATGCCTATTTAATTTGAGGTAAAATCCAAGGTATTTTTAATTGTTTAAGCCTTTGATGTTACTGCTTGAACACTAAGCCTAATAGAAACAATAACTGCTTTGTCACAACTGTACCATTTTTATAAGATGAAGAAGAAAAAAACAACAACACCAAACTCTCTTTTCTGATCAAAAATGTGTCTTTTATGACATGTAGTAAAGTTAGGTAAAAGTGTTACAGTTTTTGCCTAGCCTGTGAAGTCAATTTGATGTCATTTATCCCTAACATCAATATATTGTCACTATTATTATCAATATATTACTGCCACTCTCTGACCTGATATTGAAACAATGACTAACTTTAGTTACAACAATCTTCATTCTTTGCTGCTAACATTGAAAAAGACACAAAAACTTACAAAAATATAATTCAAAAGCACTTGTGGTGAAAATTTACAATTTGCAAATATCTTTAAGTGAAGCAACATTGAGAGTATTGGAGCTAAAAACTGTAATACAGTTCTATTTTGTCAAAATACTGCCCTCTGCTGGTAAGACAATATAGGGCTGCCCAAAAATAGCTAATCAATATTCTTTTTAAACATCATTAAGAAAAGCAAACTATAAAATAAATGTACCATCTCACAGTTGTGGTATAATGTCTGAATCAAGTGTATTTTGTTTCTATATGGTGGACAGATTCAGAGCTGTGTACATTAAATTAACAGTGGCACAGATGAAGCCAATCAGGTTGCAGAGAGAGGATAGCCCATGGTAACGCCCAAAAACTTTCCTGTATTCTCTGTACTTGGGGTCTTTCTCTTTGAGTTTGGCATATTCCTCCTTTTGGCTGCCCAGTCCGATTTGTTGTCCTAATCCGTGCTCCTTCTCTACCTCCCACATCTGGAACATCACTTCTGTACCGGAGGGGCCAAACCACTGGGCATTTAAACCAGCTGTGACCAGGGCTACAAAGTACAGCAGCATCTACAAACAGATACAAAAATCTTATTAGTGAGCAAGAACTGTAACATTTTGAGACAGATTGCTACAACTCAGCACCCACAACTGAACTGAACTAAACAACTAAACTGTAGTCCCTTTATAGTCCCATATATTCATTATGTTATAGCATGCCTACTATATGCCTATAGTGGTGTTATGTTTAAGAATAACACTTTGATTTGATTTTAAAATTGTATATTGTGCTTTTAGAGAGGCCTGTCACAAAAATTACTATATTGACTAAAAATATCTGGAACAATATTGCGGGTTGAATAAACCAACCCACAGTCACAAGCACACCTTAGTTCTTGCTCTAACATATGGTGTAGAGATCACTGACCTAAATGTCCTCCCTCAAAACCCCATATTATCAGACCATTTGCTAATTACCTTTCAATTTATCCTTAAAGATTATCATGTCCCACTGTATAAAATGAAATGAAATAATGAAAAATCAATTTTAAAGTTCAAAGAAATATTAGAGCCGATATTTTAGGGACATGTCATGTGACCCTACTGAGAAGAGCTTTAGTCCAACTGCTTTAGTCTAAGTTGTTGACAGATCAATGCACTCCCTGAAAAGTACTCTTGATACTGTAGCTCCCTTAAAACAGAAGGCTGTTAGGCCCAGACCTCCCGCCCCATGGTACAATGAAGAACTGTGCTTTGCCCCCCAGTCCGTCAAATATGTAGTGATTAAACCGCTTCTGAAAAAAATAATCTTGAACCTGATCAACTGATTAGTCAACTATAGATCCATCTCTAATCTTCCCTTTGTCTCAAAAATCCTTGAAAGAGTTGTAGTTAAACAGTTTTGTCGCCACCTACAGGCTAATACCTTATTTGAAGTTTTTCAATCAGGATTTAGAGCTCACCACAGCACAGAAACTACACTATTTAAAGTCACAAATTATTTGTTATTAGCTGCTGACAATGGACTGGTCTCAGTCCTGGTTCTGTTGGACCTCAGTGCAGCGTTTGACCCCATGGACCACAATATTCTACTACAGAGGTTAGAATGTGACATAGGTGTCAGAGGGCCAGCCCTCAGCTGGTTTAAATCCCATTTATCGGATAGGTATCAGTTTGTTAATGTAAACCAGAGCTCCTCACCCTGTTCTAAGGTAGCCTATGGTGTGTCACAGGGTTCTGTTTTCAGTCCAATCCTGTTCACACTTTATATACTGCAATTAAGTAATATCATCAGAAAACATGACATTAACTTCCACTGCTATGCTGATGACACACAGCTGTACTTATCAATGAAACCAGATCAGACTGATCGAGTAGACAAACTTAGTGCCTGGATGACACTTAACTATCTGCTGCTTAACCCCGAAAAAACAGAGGTCATTGTTCTAGGTCCCAAAGGCCTGTGAGACTCTCTATCTGACCAGGTAGTCACACTGGACAATGTCAGTATAGCCTCCAGCTCTACTGTAAGGAACCTTGGAGACTTATTTGACCAAGAGCTCTCATTCACAGTACAGCAGATGTCCAGGACTAATGCGCATCCATTTGCAGATAAAATTCTAATCTGTAGGACCAGAGCCCACTCAAGGTTAGGGTTTTAAAGTTAAATCAATGATCTTGTTAAGCCCTAAGAGGCAACTGCTGTTGTCATTTTGGGCTTTACAAAAAAAAACCAAAAAACTGAATTGAATTGAAAATTCTGCAGGGCTCTATATTTAATCATGTCTAGATCTTTTTCTTTACACTAGTGGGGTAATTATTTTTAATGTGATAAGATTTGAGCTGTCGAGTAAAAAAAATAACATTTCTAATTATAAGGGGCTTCATTCTGCTACTTATGTTTTGCAGCTTGTGTTTTTTTAAATTATTTTTATTATTATTATTTATTTTACTATGTTATACATTTAGAAAAGAGTTCACTGAGAATATCCTGCTATAGAGTTATTTTGTCAGTGGCATAAAGTAGTTTCAATATAAACGTTATTTCAAATTTGTTATTTAGACAGAACTACTTTAAAATACATATTTCTACTAGCTAGTTGTTATTATACCAAGCCCAGTTACATTTACCTGTATGGCTTCATGGGTCTCAAGCAGCTCTCTGGGGTGGTACACAGCGTACATGGTCAGGCTAATGAAGTTACTCCCCAGCAAACAGTAGAAGTATGGAGGGAACAGTTTACTCTGCACCAGGCCAAAGGTGTGCCGACTCACCTGCCGCACCAGGACAAAACCTAACCATATATAAAGAGGAAGTTAGTCAAAGTCAATGAAACAGTACAAATTAATCTACTCACCTACTACTAGGCTACTACTTACCAGCAATGAATGTGACCCAAAGCTGCATGCCCCAGGTGAACGACAGCACGAGCAGGTGTAGGACTTTCATCAGGTCTGTGGGTTCACCCTCAGTCGCCATGTTATCTAATGTAAAGTAAGTATAGAATAAAAAATAATGTGAAGGACTTTGAAAAGTAGCGGTCGCGATATGGTAACTTCCTGATGTTGTTGCCCAGAACTCTTTAAATGTGAAAGCTGACAGTCCTAGCGCATAGCTGGTGGTTTGTTTATTACAGTTGCAATGTGCTAAATGGAAAAATAAAACGGAAAACGGGCACATCCACTTGTACGCTTGTTTCATTCCGATGACTGGGACACTATAAATAACTAAAATCATTGTATCATTAATCATTTACTATTGCAACTCACTTTACAGATCCATTTAATTTGTATTCTACCAAATCACTCCGGTCCAGTCACTTTTTATCATATTCCCATCAACATGTTTTTATGACCAGTGGATTGGTCTTTTACAGCAGATGCCCTTTATGCTGCATGGCGGAACACACTACTACCAACTGTTGTCCACTCTACTGCTGGGTTTCTGATGACATCACAACATTCTATAGTTAATACAGATGAGGATCTGCTAAAATTATCCATCCATTTTCTTCCGCTTATCCGTGGCTGGGTCACGACCTACAGGCTAATAACTTATTTAATTAATATTGTTAAAATGCAGATTCTTGTTCTAATACAAGTACAATGTAATAAATACAGAAAAGTGTCTCTGGTCCCCCATCTGGAAGTAGGACATCATCACATCTTAGAATCTGAAAACTACTCATATCTATATCACTTAAGGATATGCACTAACACATGTATTTAATAATTTTAGATTAGTTTGAACAAATGAAAAACGACTTGCCAATAGTGGAACAAGTGTTTTGGAATTAGTGACTAGCCTCCATTTTAAAACCCACATGACAATTGGCAAAAAATTGCATTTGCAAACTACCACAGGCACAGAGAGCTGGGGTGGGTGGTTCAGACGAGGGGTGAGGTGGTCCTGTGAGATAAGAAAGATGACGTAAATAGTTGCGTGGAAAACGGTAACACTGACATTACAGACATATTACTCAAAACATCAATAGGGTCTAATATGGTATCGCACACAAGTCATCTGCAGGAGCTAGCTACTAATAGACGTATGGTTGAACGTTACCCTGCGAGCTTCACCCACAACTTTTTTCAACAAACAAAACCCTGTATTTTTTTTATACGAGGCACAGAGACAGTCCCATGATCACACTTACCTCGGGGTTTCGTTCTTCTCTATGTCCAAGACCGAAATGCACGTAAATAAACAGTTACATCGAGCAAGGTTCAATACAGCGCTACTTCCTGCGTCAGTTGTTTTGAAACAAAGTCCCGCCCACACGAGAGCGACAAGCCAATCGTGGCGCCGTAAAGCAAATAGTAAACGAACGCTTCAAATACATACATACATTCAGCGATATAGAATTTTGTCCTCATTTCCTAACTACTATAACAGATTTTTTGAAAGAACAAGTAGCCTATAGGCCTATACCACTGCTTCTCACAAAACCCGACATTTTAATGGAGAAAGTGAAAGTAAAAGAACAGAACAAAAACTTGCATGTTTATGAGGTGTGCATCTTACGACTATTTACCATTTACGTAGTTTAAGACAAAATACGGTTGCTATTGTAATGTTCAGCGGCCATTGGTTTGTCAGTAGACATATGAGCCAATCACAAACCGACCTGATTTCCCACGAACCAATCAGCTGCGACGTTAGTAGAGCCGCAGCATCATCCGGCGGAACGGAACAACACGGAGGAACGAGCATCCTTCTCTTGCGTTTATAAGTGCTCTGTAACATCAGAAAGGAAACCCCAGGTAATCATTGTATGCATTTGTCAGTATTATGCACGATACGTTTTCTCCCTGTCTGTCCAAACATATTGCAGACTATGTCATTATGCAACACGATGTTATAGATTGCTAGCTCGTATTTAGCGTTGCTGTTTATTCTGTAGCTGTTTTGTTTCATTGATATAATTATTTCTATGTTTTACGTATAATTATCTTCTTTTCAAATAGAAGGAGTGTTCACTAAAGTAAACTTTTATCTCGGTGTTCTTTCCCGTAACCCATTTTCATTGGCTGCATTTGAATTTTTCTGTATTGATCATCCTAGAATGGGTCGCAGAAAGTCAAAGAGAAAGCCCCCTCCCAAGAAAAAGATGACTGGAAATTTGGACACCCAGTTTACCTGTCCCTTCTGCAACCACGAGAAGTCCTGTGATGTGAAAATGTGAGTTTGTTTAGCTGAGTGAAAATATCACTTAATAAATGTGTAATCTATATTTAGTTTTATTTTTCAGGGAAAGAACTCGAAACACAGGAATTATATCATGCAGCGTATGTTTGGAGGAGTTTCAGACCCCTATAACATGTATCCTTTTCACACTGTATGCTGAAAGTGCTATTTACTACTGTCAAGTTGTCATCATCAAGTTGCATTAGTTCTGCTCATAATTTTAGAGCTATGTCGTGTAATTATCTTGTAATTAAGTTGATAGAAATTAATGGATGAGACAAGAAAATATGTTGTTTGATATTATGGACTATATAATACATTAATATAGATTATAAAGCTAAACTATGTGACGTGTTGAGTCAAGTGACACTAAATAGCTGATTTTTTTGCTGCTTTAGCTGGATCTCAAATATAGTAAGCATATGATATTAGTAAATTAACACATTGCAATTTAGTATATTTGATGAATATAAATACTAGTAGTTGTCCAAATACAAAAAATCTACTAATTCTATTTTTTTTCTAAACCATAAGGCAATACAAAAAAACTTTGCAAGTAAGAGTATCAAAAGTATTGGTCAAGTAAATGACTTAAAATATGTTATGTGAACTGACTTCAACATATTTTGCTTTTTAAAATAAATACCTTGACCATGTTATGTGCAGATCTGTCAGAACCAGTGGATGTTTACAGCGACTGGATCGATGCCTGTGAAGCAGCCAATCAATAGTGATGTTTTCCTTCAACCTCATTGTTGGACTTTTCCACAACTGCTGATCCAGTCTAGTGAATCCACAACATATATTGGTCACAATGTAACAAACCAACAGACCTGCAACTACATTGGTTTTATTTGATGGATCAGAGCACTGCCTCATTTGTGTATTTCACACCATGACCAGGCTAATTCTTGTCTCGCCTGTTCCTGACTTGTCTCTGCGACCTGTACAGACCAAACTAAACTCAGGTCCAGGGAATCAGCAGTATTTTCTACTTTGTCTTTGATTGGGCACATGTACATTTACGCAGGAAGTACAAGTTTCCATGACGATTTACCTCATTAGAAAGTGAGACTTCGTGACCATGTGCATTTTACATTCACAGGTATGCGTTAACATTTTAGGTATGAACACACAAAAATACTTAGGTCGTATTTTTTTTTTTTAATCTTCTTTGAAATGACAATTATGCATTTGTATTTGATAATCACTGATGTACTTACATTCCTTTTGCCAGTGCATTTTTTAGAACTTTGTCTTGTCTTTTTTCCTCAATCATTTTACTTACACATTTCTTTTTCACAAACTGACTGAATTTTGTAGTAATGAGAGTACAAGATTAAAATCCACAACTTTTATATTTGAAGTGTTTTATTGCACAAATGCCAGGTTTAGTGACAGACATACCAAAGATTAATCATTTGCAATACATTTGTAATACATTTTACATAAAGTTCCTCTCACAATTATGGGAATAAAAACAAGCAATATAAAATATCTCTATACATAATTTATAGAAGAAAAATCTAAGTTTTATGAAATTGTATTTAAAATTTCAATGTTATTTAATTTAGTAAACTCAAAGAAGGGCAAATATTAACTTACAACACTAGATGGCGCACGACAACAACAACTTAGTTTTAGTTTCACACCTCAAATGATCTCTTTGCCTTAAAGAACACAGTATTGTCATTGTGGAAATTAACACCAGGGGGAGCTTCAGCCCTAAAATACATGACACAATACATTCAAGTCGTTCGGTGGGTTAACAACAGTATGAAGCAAGAAACACTGATGCGCCTCTGCCATGCTCTGGTCACACCTCAATCTTCTATCTTTGCTGTTAATTACACACAAGTGAAGAAGCTAGGTAGCAATGGCAAGAAGAGCAAAAATGTAAAACTAAACATACAATAAAACCATTATGTATTACTTACAATTGCTGTCAAAAGCATTTGGTTTCCCCCATCTTCAACAAATATCCCTTAATAAGCTAAACAAAACTATCATAAAACTTGCCCTGCGAAGTACAATCACCTTAAAGCGGGCAGGTGAGCATAGAGAAAGCCAGCGCAGGTTCTTAAAATACAAAAATTACCATAAATCTGCAAATACAAAAAGCTCATTAGCACCAAGATGGCCATGAAACGTTTATCCATTTAGCATTCATCTCACTTGAGTGTGGCAAGAAATCAACTCCCTAAAAGGCAAATATAAAAGCACTAGAAAATTTTATAAATAGCAAGAATTATAAAACATCTCTTTGGATAATATTGACCGAAATACAAATTGTCAAGGCATTTTTACAAAAAGTTGGCCAATTTTCTTATAAATGTAAACTAACATTTTCTTTTACTCATGGAAAGACAAACAACATGCTTGTTTAGAAGAAAAACTGTGGGGAATGGAATCAACAATGACGTCAATGCCGGACAAATAATAGTCTCAGTGACAGTGGTGTTGGGTTGTTTGAAGCAAGACTGCGGAAGGGGGTTAAATTTTGGGGTCTTCAGTCAGAGTACTGGTTGTAGCCATCGAACTCCACCGTGTCGCCGTTGTCATAGAAGTATTCGGTGGGATTGGCGCAGTACTTGTTGTCGTAAACTTGGCGGGGCAGGCCATAGGTGGTCATGCCCTGCTGTGAAGCCACTTTGTTGGTGCCCATCTGAAGGGAGATGGTGGAGGTGTCACAGTTCTCCAGCTCCAGCTTCTTGTCAAAGATGTGCCGCCGGGTTCCTGGGGCGGTCATGCCAGCCTACAAGAAGGAAAGGAACTGTTCATACATAAGGTTCATAATGTTTCATGGTAATTTATAGTATAACATCATGGTACTATACTTCATATGCTTCAGTGTTGTGGAAGGCTCAAGCCATTGCAAAAATTTGTGATTCAGAAAAAAGTCAGATCATAACAAATAACTATGCTAGGAATCAACAAACTCATGCATGTCAGAATTTTGTGTTATTGAGATGCAAATACATTTACGTATTGGATTATCTTCTTCATGCTTATATCTAAATCCAGTATTAGTAGCTACAATTCACACAGTGAAATTGTGACACCTATAAATCACCATTAATCGTAAAATCAATAAGCTCTAACAGCACAAGACCCTACCTGACTGGCTCCCTTATTGGTGCCCATCTGAAGGCTGATGGTGGACTGGTCCAGAGGATTATCCATTGCAATCTTTGCGTCATAGAGATGGCGCCGTGTGCCATAGGACGTCATGCCCTTTTGACTCGCCAGCTTGTTGGTACCCATCTAAAGAGAAATTCAATTTATATAGCACATTTAAAATACAACTTAAGATGCCCAAAGTGCTGCCCAAACAAATCCATACATGAACACAGCACAATTATCAGACAGATAATAAAATATACATTAAATGAATTAAGATGAAATCTAGTGCCACATTTCAAGATACTTTTTAAAATACAGAGACACAAAAATACCAGCGTTTGTAATAAGACCTTCTCTTTTGAAGTTATTACTCAGTTTAAATTCAGATTAAAAGTGTTTCCTTAAAAGTTAAACATAACTATATTAAAACATCCCATTCATTCATGTGACTTGTCTGACCTGCAGGCCGATGATGTTGCGTCCCTCTCTGAGCTTTTCTGGAGCAAATCGCCGCTGTTGTTTCTCTGCGTACTTCACTCCAATGTCATACTTGGAATGGAAACCTTTGGACTTGGCCTGAATACGGAAAGCAGCATGTTTTTTCTGTTAGGCATTTATAGGATTTCACCCTTACGCTGTGGATGACAATACTCACCATTCCAGCCAGAGCGATGAGTGTCGACTGGACTTGAGTGTGGTTGACATTCTCAAACAAGTCGTTGGCCTCAAAGAGGTCGTGAGGCTTCAGGCCGTACTCTGTGATGGCGCGCACAAAATTCCCGATGTTCTCCAGCTGATCATAAAAGGAAAGAGGAAAATCTAATTAGTTGAAGAAAATGGAATATCTGGTTATTGTGGTATGAGTACAGTACAAGCTGGAATTCTTGTCATAGTTCATTCAATATGTGAATGCCACCATTTCTAGCCTCCAAAACAGGACAGAATATTTTAACTACTTTTATAGTATGATAGTTTTGGAAAATGATTTAAGTATAGTGTAAAAGTAATAGCCCATGGCAATAATTTGGTGCGTTTACATGCATGTCATATATTCAATTAGATATACTGTCCTGACCAGATAAACCAATAACAATATACAATATCATATTCATAATATAAACAGTATTTTTGTATTGTAAAATGCATGCATCAATTTAAAATTTTCCACACCGCACTTCCACATTGTAAAAAGGACAAAAGTGTCCAAAACAGTAGAACAATTAAAAATAGCTGTGTTTTATGTGGTTGATAAACGCCTCTTGTGAGATCCCAGAAACAGGCTTTTAAATGAGCTCTCCAAGAACTATCCCAGTGAGAATTCTCACCAGGCTTTTAAGTCTAACTATTAAAATCCTTGTTTATGTTTTGTGCCTTGTAAAGGGCCCATAAACAAAATGGTAAAATGGACGTGCTTTGAAATGATGGGCACTAAAAGCAGATAATAAGTTTATCAGTGTCAGTAAAAAAGCCTGCCCCAGAAAAGTAAGAGCAGTCCCATCTCTTTCTGCCCCGTAGTGTCAGTGCTGTACCTGGTGCCAGTTTTGATTGGAGTGGTTGATCTTTCGCACAGAGCCAGGCTGGAGAGCATTTATGAGCCTACAAAAGGGGAACAGATAGAAAGGCTGGTCAAGTTGATAATGTTATAAACAGGCAGTTATTTTATTTAATGGTGAAATAAAATACTAAGATGCCAACAGCACACTTACTCGCATAATATCACTCCGTCTTTGAGACTCTCCATGAAGTTGTCCCCGATCCTCTGACCGGTCACTTCCTCAATCCACAATCGAAGCTCTTCCTCCTTTTGGTGGTCGTACTTTCCAGCCAGCTGAGAAACAAAATCAATACAGTTCAACTAGGACACTTAAACACAGACAAATAACTGATGTGTGATGCGTAGTTTATTAGAATAGAATAGAATGATTATGAATAGAATAGTATGATTTTATCATGCTAGTAAGTAGTGAAGAAAGCATAGGGAGGGTGAGGTGGCTGGTAGTTCTGCTGCTGTAGATATGGGTAAGGAGAGTTGTGGCCCAGATGGAGGAGTTTTCTTATGTGAATGACTCAATATGTGATTGGTAGGAGGGTTTGATTGACTGACAGGTAACAAGGGGAAGAAATGGTTGAATTTACACTTCTGCTTTTTGTTATAATGGCATTATTGCTACTCAATATTCCTGTTAATCCTATATTTTTCAATATTGCCTTTTATAAAAATGCACATATATATTATATAGCCTTTTAAAATCTTCTCAAGGGGTCAATGAGGATTACAAGATGAATGAAGTTGGTTCAAATGTACAGAGGTATTATTGTCAGACAATAAGCCCCATTTCCACTTTTGTCACATTTTCATTTTTTGAAGTATTTTGGTAATAAAGGGCAACAACATATTGTTTAAAAATTATAAAGGACTACAATTAGGCACATATTAAAATTTACACACATTTAGTGTTCCTGTCACTGTATTTTACTCTGCATTTTTATACAAGAAATAAATTAGCAATGTTCCTGTATTTTCTTTTGGGAGGCCTGGATGAACTTTCAGTACAGTATTTTGAATCTGAACACAATGTGTTTTGCTATAGGCCTATAAAGAAATGAATTACCTGTCCTATTTCCTACCCTAAAGTGTACAAGAGAGAATTAAACAAATAAAAGCATGCACATGCTCAAAAACATTTACAGCACTCGGGCTAGTACAGTACTGCATGTCCACATGGACACGCAGCTCGCCTTAGGAAATGTCTGGTTTCATATGTGGGATTTTGTGACTAAAATAACTCCTTCCTCATAAGGAAAGACAATCTTTGTGTATGGAGCAGTGGACCATATTGGCTAATAAAACACCAGAGATGTGGGGTATAAAAATAACAGGAGAAAAGAA
>JACM01071607.1:0-15805 GCA_000787095.1 Periophthalmodon schlosseri
CTAATCTGATTACACGACCATGTTTGGGGTGAGTGTTTCTCCACTGATCTGAAGGTTGGCGGTACAAATCCTGCTCTTGACATAAAAAACATCATTGGTTGAGTGGTCCATTCCACTGACCCACAGGTTGGCGGTGCGATTCCAGCTCCCACAGGTGAATGCTGTCGTTATGTCCTCGGGCAAGGCGCTTAACCCCCCTCGCCCCAGTGTCTGCGCACACTGGTGTATGAATGTGTGAGTGAATGAGTGAGCGGTTCCTTGATGTAAAGCGCTTTGAGTGACTTGAAGGTGGAAAACGTTATATAAAAATGTGAGCGTTTACCATGTTTAGTTCTGTCTGGAGACGCGATGGAGGGAGTGTTGACCAGACTGACATCCCTCTGTATATAAATAACACAGACAGACATCGTACCATATCAAACTGTGAAAAGAGAAATGGACGTTTGGCACATTATTAATATTCACATGATTTTTGAGCGCAGCTTTAAAGCAGCAGGGGCGGACCACCAACACACAGCCAATCCGCCCTCGTCCACAAGCAAAACGTATCCCCGCACTCGGCTCGTTCTGAAGTTTGTGATAAAACGCTTTACAATGAGATGCTGACAGTGGTTAGCAATGTTATTTAGTCACAAAGTAAGTTTTTTATAACACACTTTATGGGGAGAAAAGCTCAAATTAATCAAAAAGTTGGGTAATACTACTTTAAAATGGATGGAGCGCCATAGCAACAGTAGGTAACAGGGAAAAGGGCTACAGGCTTTGAGGATCTACAGAGCAAATCGGCAGCAGTTTGACCACTAAAAGAGAGAAAAATATCGCTCTAGTGCCTGTTAATGGGATACAATGGCAGCAAGTGAATATTTTGAATTGAAAATAATGTGAATGTGATGTCCCCACGTCCTCCATTGCGTCTGAAACCCAGTCAAATGTGATCGTCCAATCAGATCCGTTTATTTCAGTGACACATGTGAAACGAAGGAGCTCATTGGTCACTTGAATTTACAAATAAAATCAGTTATCTCACCTCAGATTAACAGAGTTTAGGTTTCGCTCGCTGATTCTGCAGAAATCCACCATGTTTTTCATCCCCCTGTGAGATTTTTTCCCTTTATTTTTTTGCGTGTCCCTGATTGGCTAATCCACCTGTCAGTCACGTCCATCTGAAAACAAGGAGATCCACCGGTGACCGCTCACATTACAAGTATTGAAGAAGTGTTTGTTCTGAATCTCAGGCAAGGGAAGCAGAATCCAGGGACAAAACGTAAGGATTTGGGGGGATTTTGTTAGAGCCACTATGATGACGACCAAACTGCTGGGTCATGTCCTCTTCAAAACTACAGATCAAAAAAATAATTCTCTTGTAAAACGTAAAAGCCCTAAAGGTTCTATCTGACCGTCCGTCTCTGCCGGTACTTTCCTTGTTGTAGTGTCCACTCCGAGTCCACTTGTCGTTTGTGATGTGAACTGAGACTCGCTCTGATCTAAACTTGGTTCTGAAGTTCAAGCCCCCTCCACACAACAGCCCGAGGTACGGTCCTGTCCTCCAGCCCCACAGGGAGCGAGAAAACACGACTCCGAGGGGCACTCGAGTGATTGCCGTCCACACAGGCACAGGGGGGAGCGTGTAGAGTCATTTTCTGTTGTTTGACAGACAGAACGTTGGGACCAGGGACCACTCTTTGACAAATGAGGGATTCTGGGTCCTGTTGGTTTTTCATAATTTGACAAAAAGACAAACAGTTGATAGATGGTGATACGTGAGGCTCAAGCCAAAGCATAGACACAGAATTAACCTACAAATGACAGGGGTTTTCTTTGGTTGTCCAATACGACGAAGTTTAAGGGTCACTAAAAAAATAAATAAATAATAATTTCAACATTAAAATCGAAATTTAATGATTTAGGGCTTGAGGCCAAATCAAAGTGAACACAGACTGAGAAAGACTGGCTCCTGGATGAGTTAAAACTTACATAAATGCCCATAAAGGAGGTCACAAATAATCTGAAATGCTGACACTTTACTCGTCCCATATGTTTGTAAGTTATTAGGCAGATGGCCATCGCAGTTTAGCGCCACCTGTCTGCTCGTACACATCAATCACAAACTGTGGAATGAAGTAGGCTGTTCTCCTTGTGGAGTGATCGGACTCGTGCTTGGACAAAGCCTGCAGAGCGTGGCGCCCCCTGGGGTTCATTGGGCAGGACACAGGCTGAGCTCAGGTGGAGGAGTCTGAGTGTGGTCTTTACCCATACTCCACTCTGCTCAGCTTCACTTCTCTACTGTTTTAAACGTGGACACTTTGCACCAGCACCGTTCAAAGATGTGCTCCTTTTAGATAAGTCTCTTGAAGGTCTTGTGGAGCCATGAGGTCTGGGCAGCCCTCGGTTTTACACACTGATTATAGCGTAGCCTAATCTCTATGGCCACTGCGCTGTCCTGTTTCTGTTTCCAAATGTGTTAAGTCCAACACACAGAGCTCAAACTGGTTTCAGTCCCTGATCCAAGATTCTTTATGTGGAATCGACCACAGTTCACTGTCCTCGTTTTTCCCCAGAACAGGGTCTAAATCACTGTGTCCTCCCTGAATCCGTGGATGTTCCAGGTAAACTGCGTAAACATGAGCTGCCACTGCCTGAGCACACGGCTCCACAAGCCCAAAAACAAGTGTGAACAAAGAGGAAAGCTCAAAGTCAAGGGAACAGCTTTGGTGAAAATCACGCTGACTCGTACACCTGTATCCATACCTGTACCTACACCTGTATCTACACCTTTATCTACACCTGTATCCACACCTGCATCTACACCTGTACCCACACCTGTACCTACACCTGTATCAACACCTGTGTCCACTCCTGTATCTACACCTGTACCTACACCTGTATCCACACCTGTATCTACACCTGTACCTACACCTGTACCCACACCTGTATCCACACCTATATCTACACCTGTACCTACACCTGTACCCACACCTGTACCTACACCTGTACCCACACCTGTATCCACACCTGATTCAACAGTTGTTAATGTTTAAAAGGCCAAAAATAGTTGAAAAGATCAACTATTCAAAAGATCAACTAACAGATCAGGGCCGTTCTTTGCCGTTCTCTGGTCATTGTGGAGACTTGTCCCTCTGCGTTTTGACCTGTCCACCCCTAAACCTGGACAATATACCATCTATACTCTGACTATGACTTTAGTCTCGTAGACCCGCATATTTATTTATTTTTTTTAAAGTGACACTTAAACTCCGCCGTAGTCCAACATTAATCAACAAGCACATAATTGTCCCCTAAATAGTGCCCCCTGTAGGGAACAGTGTGGACATTCGGGCACAGCCTTGGAGATTTATTTAACTTGTTGACATGTTCAGAATCATAGAAACCCAATCCCAACCCATAATTTGAAACAAATCGTTAATAAGGCCGAGAACGGTCTCCTAAGGGCAGGTCCGAAGATGGAGCAGCAGCAGAAACATGTCCACAAGGTAACTACACCTGCGGTTCTGTCGTCTTTACAAAGAACCCAAGTGATTAATGTGCGAAAGAACAAAATGAAAGTGTTTGTATTGTTGTGTGTTTGGTCTGTGTGTGTTGTGTGCTTCTGCTGATAATAAAGACTCCTCCAGCCTATTTGGAATACTACAAAATGTTCCCAGAATAAGGCAGCGCTGCAAAGCCACTTGAGCCGTCTCCTCCTGTTCTTCATGACAGCGCATACTTCTGTTTCCCATGTTCTTCCGTGTTCTTATCCCACACGAGGGTTCCTCCCATCTCCAGAGGTGGAACAAGTACTCGATTCTGTAACTTAAGTAAAAGTACAGATACCGGAGCAAAAAAAAAAAATACTCAAGTAAAAGTGAAAGTATCAAATGAAAAAATCTACTTAAGTAAAAGTAACTGTTTGTAAATGTACTTTAAGAGTAGGTGCAGATTTTGAGTCTTATAAAGCTTCAAATGTAGTGATTTTGATAAAGATTTGTGCTGAATTTTTAAACAATTGAATTTTTCTGGCTGTTTTTATTTGTATATTTTTGTTTTGCTCAAATTATGAACGTGTTAAAAATAAACCCTCAGGCTTATCAGCAGGTCTCAGACAATAATAAAAAAAACTTTTACTTTTCAGTCCAGTTCAAAAATGTAATGGAGTAGAAAGTACAGATACTGCTCTCAGATGCAGTGAAGTAAAAGTATAAAGTATCCACTGTAAAAAATACTTAAAATGTACACTTTACAGTACTTTACTACTTTCATTCGTTTCTGTTCCGCCCCTGCTCTGCTCTGTTCCTAATTCCATCAGTCGCAGCTGTATTTTGTTCTTCATAACACCGTCCCCTGCTGCCAGCCGCCCCCCGTTTAATCTGACTGCAGCACCGTCTCTGCAGCCTCGTAATCACGTCTGTCAGCAAACTGACCACGCTGCGAGCAGCAGACGCGCCTGCTGCATGTGGAGGTGCCATAGTACTATATATACACACGTACGAGCCGTGGTACTACACACACACGTACGAGCCGTGGTACTACACACACACGTACGAGCCGTGGTACTACACACACACATGTACGAGCCGTGGTACTACACACACACATGTACGAGCCGTGGTACTACACACACACATGTACGAGCCGTGGTACTACACACACACATGTACGAGCTGTGGTACTACACACACACATGTACGAGCTGTGGTACTACACACACACATGTACGAGCTGTGGTACTACACACACACATGTACGAGCTGTGGTACTACACACACACATGTACGAGCTGTGGTACTACACACACACATGTACGAGCTGTGGTACTACACACACACATGTACGAGCCGTGGTACTACACACACACATGTACGAGCTGTGGTACTACACACACACACGTACGAGTTGTGGTACTACACACAAACACACACACGTACAAGCAGATACCATAGTACTACACACACACATACAAGCTGTGGTACTACACACACACACACACGTACAAGCAGTGGTACTACACACACACACACGTACGAGCAGACGCACAAACACATTTACACTGCTGTTCCCAAGGTCTCTGCAAACGGCCTTTGAAAACTCCCTGATTACCGCGGCAACCAGCGTCGCCACTCACTGAAATAATGGGTTCCACCAGCGAGAAAGCGCACAATAAAACAGCATTTAGGCGACGGGTACACATACGAGCCGTGGTACTACACACACACGTAAGAGCCATGGTACTACACACACACATGTACGAGCTGTGGTACTACACACACATGTACGAGTCGTGGTACTACACACACATATACAAGCCGTGGTACTACACACACACACGTACGAGCCGTGGTACTACACAACATGTAAGAGCTGTGGTACTACACACTCGCACGTACGAGCTGTGGTACTACACACAAACACACACGTACGAGTTGTGGTACTACACACAAACACACACGTACGAGTTGTGGTACTACACACAAACACACACACGTACAAGCAGATACCATAGTACTACACACACACATACAAGCTGTGGTACTACACACACACACACACGTACAAGCAGTGGTACTACACACACACACGTACGAGCAGACGCACAAACACATTTACACTGCTGTTCCCAAGGTCTCTGCAAACGGCCTTTGAAAACTCCCTGATTACCGCGGCAACCAGCGTCGCCACTCACTGAAATAATGGGTTCCACCAGCGAGAAAGCGCACAATAAAACAGCATTTAGGCGACGGGTTTGACCTTTGCCCTTGAATGTTTAGCCTCAGTGTTTGGATCATGTTTTTGTCGTAATTAGCATTTTTAAGCAGGTTAGCTATGTCCATTTATATATATAAGATATTTACAGAAGACATCGAATATATGAAGCAAAATATCTGGAATTATGTAGTAAGGAAAAAAGTTAAATAACTCTACTAAATATTTACTTACTACATAATCTATATATCTTGCTTCATATATTTGATGCCTTCTGTGTGCATAAAAAAAGTAGATAATAGTAAAAATGCAGCAAAAAACATCGAACGAGATGATGTTTCCAAACTTTTAACTGGCAGCGTAAATTGCAAAACCGTTTCTAACGTGTTTGTTTGCTGATCTGCAGTGAACCAAACTGTGTGGAGCATTTAATATTAATACTATCGACTTTTTGAATGCAACATATTTTTCATTCAGGGCTGGTTTGTATTTTGTCTGTGTTCTCCATCTTGTGTCTAACCTCACCGTCCTTTCTGAAGCTAAAAAATCAGTTTGTGTGAGATCTGAAGTCGCACTTGAATATAAAGAAACAAAAACAGTCAGTGTTGAGGCATCCTGTTCCCTCTGGGTCATATTTTGGACTAAACTTTGTGAAATGATGCTGCTGAAAATATGTGTTTATAAAATACCTGTTTTTAGGGAGATCGAGCGTGTCATGAAGAGAAATAAGATATAGTGTGTGTAGCTGCGGCGTTACAGAGACGAGGGGCTAATAGGAGAGACGAGGCTCTTTTGTCTGTGGCACACGTCCATTTACACTGAACTTTGGCAGAACAGATCTGTAAAAAAAACACAAAAACACAAGGATTTTGAATATTATTTTGAATAGTATTTTCATGTTTTATAATGTGGGACCGTAGCCTGTATATGTAAAAGGACGTAGCTAACCCGCTAGCCGCCGCGGTCCAAACAGGAAGTGATCATGGGCGCGGTTCCGGCTCCATCGACTCTGGCTCCAATTCGCTTTACGTTGAAAAACCGTGTCCCCTCCCTCTGTACCTGCTGCTGTCAGACTCGTCGTTTTGGTCGTAAATGTTCGTATTAACCCTCTACATGATCCTGGGGTTTTTATTTCACTATTGCGAACGCTGTGGGTGACGTCGCGCTCACTCAGTCACTTCTTTACCCCTGGGGTTTTATTTCACTATTGCGAACGCTGTGGGTGACGTCGCGCTCACTCAGTCACTTCTTTACACAGTCTGTGTGTGGGACATTATGACTGTAGATGTAAAGTGGTGACTAAATGATGGGATGGACGAAACAAAACACAACAAACAAAAAATGAGGATATTAACGATCAACATAATCGGCTAATCGTAAATAATCGCATTTTTATACTGCACTTTTCCAACTTCAAGTCACGCTTTACATCAAGGAACCACTCACCCATTCACACACACATCCACACACCCGTGCACACAGACACTGGGGGCGAGGGGGGTTAAGTGCCTTGCCCACGGACACAACGACAATGTTAATTAATTTGTGGGAGCTGGAATCGCACCGCCAACTTGTGGCTCAGTGGCTCTGACCGCTCAACCAATGACGTTTACATTGAGAACGGGATTCGAACCGCTAAGCTTCAGAGCAGTGGGCAAACGCTCTACCAACTGAGCTACAGTCGGTCCCAGGGCATTTAATGAGACATATTAATGATTTTGAGCACCGCTAATACAATTTAAATAATTTGCTAATCTACAACAGCTCAAAAGAATTACTGTCTATGGAACACAGGCTTAAATGTTCGTTTATGTTCTGCTCAAAAAGCCTGGATTACATTTCCGACGTGGTGTTGACTCAAATTTGGATGGAGCTTTTCTACGTGACGCTGTTTTTGGATGCGTTCCCCCTAAATCTACCAAAAAAACAAAACAAAACCCACCTCTGGGCACAGCTGCGTGGCGGCTGTTGCTCCGAACAAGTTACCCCTGCGGTTTTGAAGGACGGGTCAAATGCAACAACCGCATTATTGAGACAAAGAGTAGCCGAGCCTCGTATTTAAATATTTTAAACTCAAATAACAGCGTTCGCGTCCCTTTAATGCCCCGGCCCGATGTTTCCGTCGTATTATAATAACCACTCTGAGACCAGTGTGTCGGCTGCTGTGAAGCTGAGAACATTATAACCGACGAGACATAATTGCAGATCAAATTGCTCCGAGAAAATGAGATTATTTCTTCAAGCTATTTCTCTGCTCCTAATAAATGCTGTTACAGAGCTAAGTGGAGAAGAGCCCGTTATGGTTCTATTGCTGTATTTTATCTTTGTAACTAGACTCGAGCGCATTTTGCCGGCCTTCTCACGCGTCCTGAGTGGTGCCAACGCTTTGCAGTCACAGTGTCTGGTTGTTCTGTGGTTCACCCCGGTTGCCCTCGGTGGGGTTCTTTGGAAGACACACAAAACCGTCATGTTTCTTACTCGCTGAAACACCCCCCCGCACGGCTCTTTTTATTCTGTTGTTTTTACCTCACAGTGAAATACAACTTACGTTTTTCATAGCTAACGTTTTTTTACACGGGTATCAGTTTGGGTCGTTCCGCTACTGATACTGGTGTTGGCAAAAGCTCCGATACCACACATTTTTCAGGCATCGTAACGTCTGTGGCTAATGCTAACGCTAACGCCCAGAGCAGTTTAAATGCAGGCTGTGGAGGCCCTGCAGACACTTAAAACACGCTGATAATCGCAGAAAGGAGACGTTTGTGTTGTGTGTGAACTTGGTAAAATAACTACGGTGCTAACAGGACAACAGCGCTAATACGACAACAGAGCTAACATGACAACGACGCTAACAGGACAACAGCGCTAACCCGACAACAGCGCTAACAGGACAACAGCACTAACCCGACAACAGCGCTAACAGGACAACAGCACTAACATGACAAGGACGCTATCCTGTCAACAGTGATAACAGGAGAACGGTGCTAACAGGACAACAGCACTAACACGACAATGATGCTAACCTGTCAACAGTGCTAACAGGAGAACGGCGCTAACAGGAGAACAGCACTAACAGAACAACAGCACTAACACGACAATGATGCTAACCTGTCAACAGTGCTAACAGGAGAACGGCGCTAACAGGAGAACAGCACTAACCCGACAACAGCACTAACAGGACAACTGCGCTAACAGGATGACAGTGCTAACACGGAAACAGTGCTAACAGGACAACAGCACTAACACAAACACAGCACTAACATGACAACGACGCTAACGCGACAACAGCGCTAACACGGACTGTTTCCTCTGCATAATGATCCGTCTGCTCCGAGGATGAGGTCTTTTTCTCTCTGTGGTACAAAGTGACCAGGGAGAAAAGTAAATCTCATTTATTCTGTAGAAGTTCTTTAGAGAGAGACTTTTACTACAGTTATATTTTGCTCTTGTAACAAAATTGAGACAGAGAAAGAGGTGACAGTTTTTGAATATGAAGTGAATCGGAGCCAGAGTCGATGGAGCCGGAAGTGCGCCCTCGATCACTTCCTGTTTGGAACGCGGCGGCTAACGGGTTAGCTACGTCCATTTGTATATACAGTCTATAGCGACTACACTAAGGCGAAGTATTGGTATTTGATCAGAACAATACTAGCATGTGTACCTCCTCCCCCGCGTACCTCCTCCGTGTACCTCCTCCCCCCGCGTACCTCTTCCGTGTACCTCCTCCCCCCGCGTACCTCCTCCGTGTACCTCCTCCCCCCGCGTACCTCTTCCGTGTACCTCCTCCTTCGACTTATAATCAACTTGTCGCACTTGGAACCGCTCAGGAACCACGACGAGGCAAAAAAAACATTAAAAAGTCTAGTTCCAAAAATAAAATACAGCAACACAAACACATCAGGCTCTTCTCCGTCTCTGTGACAGCGTTTATTGGAAGCAGAGAAATTGTCTGAAGAAATAATCTCATTTTCTTGGAGCAATTTGATGTGTAATTGAGTCTCCCTCGGGTGTAACGTCCTGGACACCGCACTGGTCAGAGGTGACCGCACACTCCAGAAATCATACCTTTAATTATGGACTTAATGAAGTCTGTTTCCATTACACTGCAGATTATTTACTTCTTAACAGCTTCACCGTACGAGCGCGTACCTCCTCCGTGTGCCTCCTCCCCCGGGTACTTCCTCCGTGTACCTCCTCTCCCGTATGCCTCCTCACTGTGTACCTCCTCCCCCCGCGTACCTCCTCCGTGTCCCTCCTTCCCCGTGTACCTCGTTACCACGTACCTCCTCCCCCGCGTACCTCCTCCGTGTTCCTCCTTCCCCCTGTACCTCGTTACCACGTACCTCCTCCCCCGCGTACCTCCTCCGTGTCCCTCCTTCTCCGTGTACCTCATTATCACGTACCTTCTCCCCCGCGTACCTCCTCCGTGTTCCTCCTTCCCCGTGTACCTCGTTACCACGTACCTCCTCCGTGTCCCTCCTTCCCCGTGTACCTCGTTACCACGTACCTCCTCCTCCGTGTACCTCCTCTGTGTCCCTCCTTCCCTGTGCACCTCGTTACCACGTACCTCCTCCCCCGCGAGAGACAGGCTCCTGAAACCGTCTGAGCTCATGTCACATCCATGTTCTGGATTATTCATCACAACTGTATCTGCTGCTCCTTCAGGGCTCAGATAGATCCTCTTCTCTTTTCTTACTCCTCCTCCTCTTCTTCTTCTCTTTTTCCTCACCTCTTCTCTTCTCCCCCACATATCCTCTTCCTCCTCCCCTCTTTCTCTCCTCTTCCTCTTCTCTTCTCTTGTCCCCAATTCTCCTCTTCCTCCTTTCCTCCTCCTCTCCTTCTGTCATCTTCCTCTCCTCTTTTCCTCTCCTCTTCCTCTTCTCTTTTCCTCCCCCCCACATCTCCTCTTCCTCTCTACCTCTCGTCTTCCTCTCCTCCTCTCATCTCCCTCTCGTCCTCCACGTCTCTTCAGATATTGATGGCTTCATTCATTCAGTAATTTAAAAAGCAGGTTGGTGTTGATCAGTGAAGTCAAAAAAAGGTTCAAACCGACAAAACCGTTTGAAGGATGAACGAGGCACCAAAGGATCAGGGATTCTCTCTCTCTCTCTCTCTCTCTCTCTCTCTCTCTCTCTCTCTCTCTCTTTCTCTCTCTCTCCCCCCCTCTTCTCAACTTGTGTTTATTTACTGTCTTCTCTACTTTTCTCTTTTCCTATGGAGAGCCTCAGCATGGGAGGGTGAATATTACTGGGGGCAGGGATGGAGGGATTGAGGGATGGAGGGATGGAGAGGAGCAGTGGCTGAGGTGGTGTTGTTTGGTTTTGTTCATTTCTTTTTAAGTGACACTTCATAAATATTGTTAAAAGTGAAAAGTCCTCTCATCCTCCACTTCTCTTCTGCCTCTCGTCCTCCTCTCCTCGTCCTCCCCCTCTCCCCCTCCTCTGTTCCTCCTCTCCTCCTCCACTTCCTCAGTCTTATCACAGATTAGACACATTCGAGCGTGTGCTGTAAATAGGATTTGTTTCGTTGTTGGTAACAGATAAAACTGAAGTGAGCCTCAATATTCCAGTGTCAGACTCACGATGAGCCTCCTCATAAAACAAGAGAAGAGGAGGTTCTTCAGAGAAGCAGAGTCTCCTATATTTGCTGAGTTTGATGGTGAGCAGCAGCCATGTTTCATGTTTCATGTTTCATGTTTCAGAGCATTTAAAACACACTTTCAGACTGCCATCTTATTCCCTAAAGTTCTCCAGAAGTCACCGTGAACTTAACCTGCTCAGGGCTCGAGTTCTTCTGAGGACGAGACACTGAAATATCTGCAGCTCAAAGTCAAAGTCTCATAAACGTGTGGCCCAATGATTTTAATTATTTTGAATTCCATTTGATGGCCCATCTTTGTGTAGATGTTAAAGCAGCTGAGCGCCACGGAAATCACAGGAAGAGAATTAGGAACTTTTGTTTCCACGATGTTTGTTTTTGTTCCTTTTTAGATCAAAATTCAGGAGCTGTGTTTACGATTTAGATTTCAAACTCCATAAACGTGACCTGTGTGTGTTTCCGTATGAGCTACACGTGTTCAGATCAGAGACTGAATGTTGAAATGATGATTTATTTATAATCACAAAAACATCGGACATTGCCAAGTTTATGTCGTCATTTGGTGTTTTGGTTCAAGACGTTTCTCCAGTCAGAAAGAAGAAGAGCCTCACATGAGTCTCTCATGTGGGTTGCCAGATTCAATGGTGAAATCCAGTGTTAAATCATAGACTGGACATAGCTAACGCGCTGTGTTCCAAACAGGAAGTGATCATGGTGCACTTCTGGCTCCATCGACTCTGGCTCCAGTTCACTTTACATTGAAAAACTGTGGCTTCTCTCTCTGTAACTGCTGCTGTCAGAACTGAAGAAGCGGCTTGGATGAGCAGCAAAACGTCTTCACTCCTCGCAAAAGACGAAGTCTAAATCTGTCAACTGGACAAATCGTTGTAGGAGTGAAGACGTTTCGCTGCTCATCCAAGCCGGCTTCTCCAGTCTAGTCAGATTGCGACATATTCACTCCTACAACTTTTTGTCGAGTTGACAAATTTAAGCTTTTACTATGCTGCTGTCAGACTCGTCATTTTGGTCTTAAAAGTTCGTATTAACTCGCTCTACATGATCCTGGGGTTTTTATTTCACTATTTTATAAGATATGAGCATTAATAACAGACAAATCAGGCGCCTTCAACAGGTTTGATTGACAGCAGTGCGGGGGGGAAGGGGCGTTACCTTCAACAGCCTCGCTCTGGATTGGCTCTTTGGTTGCTACGATACTCGCAGTCAGAATTCCAAACACGGAACTCGGCTCCAAATTGCACTCGCACTGACGTCACACTCACTCAGTCCACTTCTTTATACGGTCTGTGATTTAAACCTAAAACGCCTCTCTCTGATCTGATTGGTCACTCCCTAAACTCCAGCACCTGCAGCCAATCAGGACTCAGAGCTAGTGCAGCCTCTGCAGCTCAGTGAGTGAATCTGGAGGTTCTTTCTCATGAGGCCTGTCCATAGACTGAGAATGAAAAGAAACCCGCGTGTAAGTAAGATGTGAGGGAGCTGTAAGCCCCGCCCTCACATCAGGTGATCTGGAGGCGTGTCCTTATCACTGCAGACCAGGTTTAATTAAATAATCATACATAAAATTATATTAACGAACCGCTAATGCTAAAAATAACTGTGCAGTATTAATCTCTGAATGTACATCATTGTAAATAGGAAATTCTGTCGTAATTTTCCTCCAGCTAAAGTGACCTGTGTCTGGGGTTTAGTGCTTTAGGCTGCACTGAATAATGAGGCGCATCTTTGGTCCAAAAAAGGGGGTCATGTGTTTGCAGACGCTAAAAACGTCCTGGAAAAGTCCTGGAAAAAGATTTCAAGCAAAGTGTGGAGACCCTGTTAAAAGTGTGCACATTTTTGGAAAGGAGATTGAAAATACATATAAAAAAGTAGGTTTATTTGCGCCTGAGGTGGAAGATGGAGATGATGAGCAGCAGGTTGAGGACCACAGTGATGGTGGACAGGACGCTGTGGGTCAGTGTGGCTTGTGGCTCAGAGTGCAGGGGCTTCTTGCAGGAGCTGTTCAGTGTTGGAAAGCAGAACTTCAATTCCAGAGCGTCCATTTTCACAGCGCCGACACGCCCCCAGTCCGAGAGAGCTACGAAACGCTATATATCTAGAGTCGGTCTGCGTCTTACTGGACAGTGTGATGTCAGAAGATCATTATTTTCCATTTTCTAAACCACATATTGACTTGACTTTGACTTTCTGTTCAGAACTGATTCTCTGCTGCTGCTCCTGGGCCTTTTTTTTTTTTAAAGTGAGTGAGTCCTATATAAGTAAATACAAAATGCTCACTTTGGACAATTTAATTCTGTATTCACATCTAAGAAACCTATTTAAAATGACTCCCGATCCGCTTCGTCCTCCGTGAACCCAAACCAAACCTTTTCTTTTCAAACAGACAGAGGAATCAGCTCCAGACAGACATAACGGACATCACTAACCTGCTGGTTGTTGCCCGTTGTTTGTCCTGGGGAGATGCTGCGAGATGATGTTTATTTTGTTTTTTCGGACCCCTCGGACGCTGCGGCTTTCCTGGGCTTGTAAGACCCGGATTCGGCTGAAGCGTTTGTTTCTTTATGTTATATTTTCGTCTAGTTTTTCCGTCAGTGATACAGCTGTGCGCACGGATAGATTGATTCTTACTTTGTTCCTCTTTTAAATCCGATTGCTCCATTTTCTGAACCCCCCGAACGTCACTTTTTTCTGCCGTGTAGCTGGGTCCACGCTCCGTCGTCAGAAACAGGTTTATATATAACGCCACACGGGAGAGGAGCTGCTGTGGCTGTTTTCTCGTATTTCGCAGCTTTCCTTCATTCGAGAGACAGTTTCTCCAATTATTTACGGTGCGGTTCAAATCTAGTTAAGCCTGAATAAAACATTTGTTTATGACACGAACAAAAGGTTATCTGTCGTCTCAGGGAGCCGTCTGCGTTCTACCTTAAACCCCCTTTTTGTGGCTGAAATCGTTCCTGTATTATTTGCGTTTTCTTGTGTTTCTCGGCGGTTCCTCGTCTTTTTCGCCCCGGGAGCTTCGCGATTGCGCCCGAGGACGAAGAAGTCTTGTTGTTTTTCAATCTGCTTTATTACGGCGCTGTTGGGACACATAACCCGGGGTGATCGGGTTTGGGCGGCGGTGGGCGGGAGCTCGGAAAATCCATTCGCCGACGCCGTTGGACAAATTGGCCATGTGGTCGGAGCAGAAAGGCCAATCGTTTTTCATTGCGAAGACGTGAGGATCCAGAGCGAAAGTGAAATCGTTTACAGCAGGAGTCCAGAGGTTCTGTTCATGATAAAGAACGACACAGAGCCCCACAGCAGCTCAGATACTTTTATTATTTATTTATTGATTATTCCTCCTTTCCTCCTCCTCTCCCCCACATTTCCTCTTTCTGTCCTCCTCCGCTCCTCGTCCTCCTCTCCTCTGTCTCTCCTCTTCCTCCTTTCTAACTCCTTCTTTCCTCTCCTCTTTCTCTCCTCTTCTCCTCTCCCCCACATTTCCTCCTCCTCTCCTCCTCCTCCTCCTCTCCTCTTCTCCTCTCCCCCACACTTCCTCCTCCTCTCCACCTCCTCCTCCTCCCCCTCTCCTCTTCTCCTCTCCCCCACATTTCCTCTTTCTTTCCTCTTCTTCTCCTCTCCTCCTCTTCCTCGCCTCTTCTCTTCTTTCTCTCCTCTTGCTCTCCTCCTCTTCCTCTCCTCTATTTTTATTTTTTATTTGTTATTTCCTCCTCTCCGTTCTCTCCTCTTCCTCTCTTCCTCTCTTCTTCTCTCCCCATTCTCTTCTTCCACTTGTCCACCTCTCCTCTTCCTCTCCTCTATTTTTATTTTTTATTTATTTATTTATTTCATTTGCTGTTTGATCTGATTGAAGTGAAATAATGTTTTGAAACTGTCGACTTCATCACTTTAATGAGTCTTTTTGGACAAATACTGGTTGTTCATTGGTTGGTGTTTTAGGTGGTGGTGTTTTACGTGGTGGTGTTTTACGTGGTGGTGTTTTAGGTGGTGGTGTTTTAGGTGGTGGTGTTTTAGGTGGTGGTGTTTTAGGTGGTGGTGTTTTAGGTGGTGGTGTTTTAGGTGGTGGTGTTTTAGGTGGTGGTGTTTTAGGTGGTGGTGTTTTAGGTGGTGGTGTTTTAGGTGGTGGTGTTTTACGTGGTGGTGTTTTAGGTGGTGGTGGTTGGTGTTTGGGCCTCATATCTCCCCTGGGCCACTTTTCGTGGTGGTGTTTTAGGTGGTGGTGTTTTAGGTGGTGGTGTTTTAGGTGGTGGTGTTTAAGTTGGTGGTGTTTTATGTGGTGGTGTATATTATGGACCAAACATATTACAGACGACACAGGAGTCAAACCAGTTGCAAAATGTTAAATAGTTTTTATTTTAAGTTCATTTTAATTTACTTTAAAATGCCAAACCTCCTCCTGAGCCCAAAAACAAAGACCCGAAGAGCCGACCAAACAGAACCGAAAGGACGCGGCACTGGGCCGACCCCGTTCGCGGCCGTCCGAGCCGCCGCC
>KN484843.1:0-12660 GCA_000787095.1 Periophthalmodon schlosseri
CTCCCCTTCTCCGTTTACAGCTGCCAATAGTACAGCTTGGCCCACAATAATGATCCCTGCGGTCCCCTGCCTCCTCCGCAGCGCTGGTATTAGGACCATCCCGGGAGAGCCAGACAGACAAGGGGACAGCGTACAAGCGGCAACCCCAATCGGAGCATCGAAAAGCAGGGAGGGATGAGAGCAGAGGAGGGGAGCACTGGGAGGCAGGATCAAAGCTCACGAAAGGGAGCGGGAGAGGGGGGGTGGGCTGTCACCGCCACCCTGGGTCCCAGGCGCTTAAGATGGGGTCGGGGTGGGGGAGGGGCCCCAATACAGACACAGAGGAAAATGGAGATGTTCATTTAAAGCAGTTGTAATATTAGCGAAACCTGAACCTCAGTCAATGCATGAATTCTGAGTCATACATTTGAATTATTACATCATGATAGGCTATGCTATGCCTGTGACATGGACTGGGAAATAGGGTTGTCAAAAGTATCAAAAATCGGATACTAATTGATGCTAAAACTAGTATCAAAACCTGATACACATTTGAGCAGGTATCAGTACAAAAAAAAACACATTCACAGCACAGAAATTAAACTTTCCTGAATAGTTTTAGAATTATCTTGAGCTGTATCAGAACCAGTAAAAGATCATATAGACAAGTATACGCCCATGGACCACTATGGAACCTACTTGGACGACTGAGGGATTACACACATACACACATAAGGCCATATTTTAATATAAAAGAAAGTACTGTGATTTAATGTTGAAAATTACAAGTGTTGTTTTTTCTTTTTTGTTTTTTGTTTATTATCATCATCATAACGGAATCAGTATTGAGTATCAAGTCTTTTCAAGTTTGAAATTTTAGTATTGTAACACTACTGAAAAATACAGAAGACTATCACACAATTGTGCATTTTAAGGTTGGCTATAAATGGACGATTTACACTCGCTAAAGTCACTATATATTATTTAACTATAACCAAATGCAAAACCATACAGCTGCTTA
Organism: Periophthalmodon schlosseri; assembly: GCA_000787095.1. Taxonomy (NCBI): domain Eukaryota; kingdom Metazoa; phylum Chordata; class Actinopteri; order Gobiiformes; family Gobiidae; genus Periophthalmodon; species Periophthalmodon schlosseri. Next base: position 1,001 of record KN484843.1, read on the forward strand.
GTAACATCATTGGCAATGGCTAATGTTATGCTAACATATTGTAATGAGGATTATCTCTAAATTAGAATGTATAGGGTTAGAGTTAGTTGTAGTTTGATTAAAATGACACATTGGGAAAAAATATATACACATACATTAGCTATGCCCAATTTTAGAATTAGAATTAAATACAGAATGTGGAAAACAACCCTTATATTTTGTATATAGTCAAGATTTTAACTCTCATTTGTACTCAAATTTTCTGCATACTGGTTATACTGTTATATAATGTCCCAGTTTGTGAATCTTTATAAATGTTTATCTAGGTTTCAGATGACATCACAACTTTCTATAGGCCAATAATATTGTATACAGATGCAGGCAGCTAAATGAATATTGTTAAAATGCAGATTTTTGTTATAACACAATGAGTTCTTGGGTCTAGTTACAAATAGAAATGATCAGGCTCAACATTTGTGAATTTACCTTTTGTATAGTTCATGGCAAAGTACAATGTAATTAATAAGGAAATGTGGCTCTTGCCCCCCATTATGACATCATCACATTCTAGAATCTGAAAACCACCAATTTAATTTTCCAATGACTTAATTCCAAAGCAAGAGACGACTGAGGAATTACACAAACAAAATTAGTTCATTTATGCAAAATTCTACTACCGAATCCCATAAAAAACAATAACAAAACAACAACAAAAAAGTAACATTTTTCAATATTGAGACAGTACACTAAATTAACCTTTCACCTTTCCCTATCTTAACCATACCACCATATGCCAGTGGTTAGCTGGTTAGCTTATTGAGCTTGCGTGTGTTCTCAGATGAAGATATGATCCGTGTTGTGTTGCCGGAAGCTCCATGCAGTCCTGGGTAGCCTCCCCTCTGTTACATAAGCGCCTTATTTCTGGAGACGAGGACTGTGCTGAAGACGGAGGAGCAGCGGAAAGTGGATCTTGGGTAATTCCTTTCCTCTCTTCGCCGATCATTCTTCCTCCTCCTCCTCCTCCTCTTCTGTAAGGCGAGGAGGAGGGACACACCAGGAACCAAGCCGCAAAAACCAAATCAATACACGCAAACAATAAGAGCGATGCGAGGGAAGCCATAGCAGGGAAGTCAATACAACTCAATGTAAACCTTTAATTATAGAACGACATGACACGCTGATTGCCACATCATTTCTACATTTGTTAAGCGGGTCAGGTGGTGAAATTTAAAGGTCCTGTACCAGATTTTTTTCCCATGTGTTTGAGCAAAACTTTTCTTGCCTCAGAACAGGTATACTGTATAAGCCGCTCTTGAGATAAATAAAATAAGTCCGTTGTGTTCTGTATGCATCAAATTTGAAGGCATTTTAGTGTCCGCTAATTAGGAAGTGCGTGTTAGCATGCTAGTTGTTGTTAGCCTTACCGTCAAAGCAAAACTCCACACTGGCGCTAATGTTTTACCCTCTAGTCTATGCAGTTCGCAATGGTTACAGCTTATTTTATTCATCATTCATCATTATTTTCATTTAAAATATAAATTCATGGGTCAGCTTCCTGTTATATGGTGGCATTTTGAGGACAGCTGACCATTGAAAAGATATAATATTTTGTTTTGAAATGTTAATTGCTATGGCAACGGTGCTAACTTTTCATCATTCTAAAATCCAAGAGTAAATGATCCATAGTACTGATTACTGCAGTGTTTATAAATATTGGTATAAAAACACATTTGTTAACTTAAGGGCTCTGATTGATCAGTGTTAGGGCGGCTAATTGCGATTTTTCATATTTCAGCATTACGATTAGATTTGCGATTTGTGTTTTAATAATAGGATTGTGTTTAAAGTTCACATTTTAAACATGTCCAGAAGAATTGACAAAAAGACAGAAATATGAACTGAAAAACTAATAATAGAATCACATTTCAGAACATGTTCGAACTGATATAAACTACAGGGTTAGCAGTTTTATTTAGACAAGATATTCTGTTGTTTGCATCCATTCAAATTGTGATTTTGATTTGATTGCAATTCATTTTACAGCCTTGGTCAATGTTAACAATGGGTATCATAATCTGCGAGATGCTAGCCAACACCACGGAACATATTTTTGCTTAACTAGATGAAAACGCCAACATGTCTTCTACTTTGTCAAGTGTAAACCAACAGCCTTTTGAGCCAAACTTTTTACAATTTAAGACATTTATGAGTGTTGTATCATAAAAAAGAGACATCCTTGTTTTGACAGACAGCTAACTATACCGCCCCCCGCTGGAGTGTAAATAAATATACTTTTACTTTATTACAGGCCTCCAGCAGTGAGTGGCCCATCAGAGCAACTGGCCTGCACTGAAATTTATCGCTCTCCCAATATCCAGAGCCATAATTCAAGTTCGGATTGACAAGCGAAGAGGAGAAGAGTGAGATCACCGCATCGAGAGAGAAAGAGGGGGGGGAATGAAGGAGAGAAAGAGAAGGAAGACAGAGGAAAAGGTGGATGTAACTTTCTTTCATAAAATGGTGTGTGTAGAAGTATATTTGTAGTAGCATGTCAATGTGATAGGTTTTAAAACAGTAAGCATTAGAAGATTATATTATGCCTTTTAAATTTAATGTAACAAAGTTTTTGCAAGATCAAATACTTTTTAATGTATAAGGCTTTTATAACATAGGTAGTTTTTTAGTGGTTTTAACACTGAATTTACCTAAACAAGAACTCGTCAGTATTGGACACATTGCATTGATCATTTTTTTTCTGTCTCTAAAACCAAAATCCAAATTTCACTTCTTGCAAAAGGGTTCCTTCATTTCAAATACACCTAGTTAAAGCCTTGTCGTCTGTATGTAGCGTATTATAACATGAATCATTCTTTCACTCCTCACATTTTGAGGTTTATTTGGTTAAAATGTGTTTTGAATATCTGGATTTGCAATAGAAATAATCGTTTGACTAGTCAATTTGAAAATATAATGGCTGGTGTTCTATCAGCCAGGTTAGAACCTGCAGACTAAGGGACAGTTTCTTAAGGCTGTCACATAATAATTAATAGCAATATCTAGTAACGTTCAGTCATGATTTTTCAACCTTTCTTTGGTTAAAAAATGTGCTTTATATTTACAATAGAAATAATCGTTTGACATGTCGACTAATCAAAAAAATAATTAAAAATCACTGACAACTGGACTACTAAAATTGAAGCCCTAATGAAGATACAGCATTGAGTGCCTTTTGTCAGAGTGAGCTATCCCGTCTGTCCCTCAGCGCTCTCTGTTCCCTCCCTGTTTAATCGCCACCTCCCAGTGTCACTGCACCACTCCACAGGGGTCCGAACGCCTTCACCAAAACAAACATTTAGCCAGGATTTAGCCACGGCACTAACGCTACCGCTACAAAGAGCATCAAACGCACACCCAAACACCAGCGCTAACACCGCTAAGGTACGCTACACTAATCTGCTCTGTAATAAAGTGCTGACTTCCTGCGATACCACGCGGCGACATGCACACACATAATAAGCAAAGCTGTTCCCGAGACCCACTTTAATACAGTGTCTGATTTGAAATGCAAACAAAGTGCAAAGGAAAAGGGGCTATCACCTCAATCTCAAAACCCTTCTGTTCGGCGGGCTGTTGTTCGCTTCTACAGGAGGGAGAGAGGGAGGAGAGAGGAGATGGAGAGAGAGAAAAGGGGGAGAAAAGGAGAGAAAGTAGATGGAGAAAGAGAAAAGAGGGCGAGAAGAGGAGAGGGGAGAGAGAGGAGGGAGAGAGGGAGAAAGTAGATGGAGAGAGATGGAGAAATAGAGGAGAGGGATGTGAGGGAAAAAGAGAGAGGGAGGAAAGTAGGGGAAAGAGAAGAGTGCAGGAGCAGAGAGGGAGGAGAGGAGAGAGAGAAAAGAAAAAAGAGCGATGGAGCATTAGAAGAGAGGGACGAGAGAGGAGAGGAAAGAATAGAGGGACAGAGGGAGGAGAGGCAATGGAGAGAGAACAGAGACAGAAGAGAAGAAATAAGGAGAGAGGGGAGGACTCAGAAGAATAGGGAGAGAGGGAGGAGAGGGATAAGGTTAGAGGGGGAGAGTAAGAGAAAGAAGAGAAGGAGGAAGACAGAAGGATGGAGTTAGTGCTAGGGAAGAAAGAAAGCAAAAAGATGATGGAGAGAGCTAAAAAGATGAGAGAAAGAAAGAGAGACAAGTGGAGGAGGTAGGGAAGGCCCGCGCTTCTTCAGTCAATGTGTATAGCAGAGTGAATGCTAGAAATACATTTTAACACAGCAAGAGTTAAAAAGATTTGTGGTTTAATATTGAACTAAGCAAGATTAAAAATTTTAGCACCTTTATCATATTAATTGTTATGTATAATTAGTTTAACTCAAGCCACTATTAACGGACCCAATTAGTCAATTCACAAGTGTCAAAATGCATTATCAAAGGAGACCTAACGCAAATTATTCATACGATTTAAACATTTTACTAAACTTTGTAAAGCCATTTTCAAAAACGCACAAACTTAAATTTAATGACTATAACGGCTATAGCATAAACTACCTTCATTTTAACTTTCTTGTATTGGCATTGTAAATTTGCACACCTACACATGCCATAATCCTGCTGCCTCCTATATATGAATTAAAACTATAGGCAAACGCAAGGAAACAAAAAGGTATTGTATCGCTGCATTGGGGGTGGAGAGCAAGTCACCTCCCTCTCTCCATCTCTCTCTCGCTCTCTCTCTTTCTCTCTCTCTCCCTTCTCCTCCTCCTCCTTCTGCTCCTGCTCGCGGCAAAGAGGAATTACCGCGAAAACACAAGAAGAAGAAAAAAACAAAAGGAAAAAAAGAAGGATGCAAAACAAAAGCTGCCCCGGCACTTTGAAGAAACGAAGGATGAGTGAGCAGACGGAGAGAGACTGAAACGTGCATTGACAACACACACACACTGTATAGTATAGATACAGTATAGAGAGCGGAGGCTTATGTGCGATCGGAAGGGTTTAGACGGATCTAGAACAAGGTAAACATGGCTTCAGAGAGTCCCATATGAAAGACAGAATGCAAGTTTTAATAGTAAATATAACTTGGCATAAATGAATGTAACTTACTATTAGGGTTCTAAGATTAATTGAATCAAAAAAACAATTTGAATGAACGCAATTAGAAAGTATTTTAAGTACCATTATTTCCTCCACAAATAACAAAATATCCCGCCTTATTCTTCACAAAAAATGTTAGTTTAGATCTGTACAAACTCTGTTCTGAAATGTGATTCTTGTATTAGTCATTAGTTCATATTTTAGTCTTTTTGTCAATTCAATATTCTTTCCAAATCCTAGTCCTAGTTTTACTAAATATATCTCTACATAAAATAATTTTAAAAGAACATAAAGAAGGAATTAACAGCATATAAAAGCAGTCTGATTTTTTTATGTATATAACAAATGTATGTAAATATATACCTGCTTTTTAATGAACAAATAGATTCCCACTATAATGAAGAAACAACATATTATCCAAAAGTAAGTTTGCAGTAACTGATTCTCAAATATATGGTTTAATTTAACAACACAAAAGGCGGTTACAGATGTACTTGCTATTTCTATACATGAAAACACATCTTTTTTAAGTTATTTAATAGCATAAAAAGGTGCTAGAATTTCATGATGCAACACTGACAGGGGCAAACACAATATTTTTAAGTAAGTACAAATGATTCAATAGATGCTTTAAAATTAAGTTTAGGTTCGAATCTCACTACTACACCAAAATTCTGCACGTTAACAACAGTTACTTCACTGTGTATATTAACTATTGCAGGCCAAATGTTGTGACACACTGCAGTGGATTATACTATCAGATTTTCAAATAAAAATCAACAAATAATTAGCTGTAAAGTGCAGAAAACAAAAAAATAAAATAAAACTCGGGATTCTTGCTGACAACAGTTCAACACAGCCAGTAAAGTTCAGAAAATTCGATACAAAATAGCTTGAAATGATGAAGCAAATCCGTGGTAGTCAGAAAGTGCCTTGCCTGCTTTCCAAAACACTTCCAAAATGACGTAATTCTCTGCAACATTACCCAAGATTCCTAGTTGCTGCACTTTTTAGTTTCTCAAAATGACTTAACAATTCGACAATTCACACGTTACAAAGCGTTTTTTCCCACACAAGATTCCTTTGAGTTTTTTTTGTCGTTTTCGGTTAAGGCCACACTGCAGTCAAAACATGACATAAAATCTATTTTAACGTAAGACGGCTTTGGATAGGAAGTCAGGATGTACCGAAACAGCAATATTCCAAACAGCAATTATCTTTAGTGTAATCATAATCTTGAATAAATTTCTTTCAAAATTGAGACAGGTTTGTTAAAAGATTTACAAAAAGTGTCAAAAATCAACAAGCAAAACGACAATTCGAACAAGCTGTTTTAACTGTTCATACACTAGGGTTAGCAGAAGGCATCCCATAATGTTATGCACACTTTACACATTTTAGTCCAAAGCAGAAAAGAATTGTTAAAAGATTTATAAAAGGTGTAAAAAAAAAAAAAAATCTACAATCTAAACGACTCAATTCAAACAAGCTGTTTTTAACCGTTCATACACTTTTAATTCAGGGTTAGCAGAAAGGCATCCCATAATATTATACACATTTGAACACATTTTAGTCCAAGCAGGAAATCTAATAGAAAGTGTCATTGAAGTCAGGTTACTCAAATGTTAACTTTTATCCATTGCACCACCGCAAAAAGTGTCAAAAATCAACAATGTACGACAAACGACTATTGGAACAAGCTGCTTTAACCGTTCATACATTAGGGTTAGCAGAAGGCATCCCATAATATTATACACACTTGCACATATTTTAGTCCAAAGTACAAAATCTAATAGAAAGCATCATTAAAGTGAGATTACTCAAATTTCACATTGCACCACAGCAAAAAGTTTCAACAGTGCAAATGTCAATTTGAACAAGCTGTTTAAACCGTTCATACACTAGGGTTAGCAGAAGGCATCCCATAATGTTATACACACTTTATACATTCTAGTCCAAAGTAGAAAATCCTTAAAATATTCACAAAACGTATTGAAAATCTACAATCTAAACAACTCAATTCAAACAAACTGTTTTAAACTATTCATACACTAGAGATTGTGTCACAAATCAAATCAACCACAGCAAAAAGTATCAACAATGTAAACGTCAATCCAAACAAGCTGTTTTAAACGTTTATACACCAGGGTTAGCACAAGGCACCCCATATTATTTCACATCACATTTAGTCCAAAGCAGAAAATCTAATAGAATGCGTCACTGAAGTGAGGTTACTCAAATTTAGCCTTCTTTCCATTGCATCACTACAAAATATAAACAAAGAAAACGACAATTTGAACAAGCTGTTTTTAGCCGTTCATACACTAGGGTTAGCAGAAGGCATCCCATAATATTACACACACTTTACACATTTTAGTCGAAAGCAGAAAAGACTTGCTAAAAGATTTACAAAACGTGTCAAAAATCAACAATGTAAACGTCAATTTGAACAAGCTGTTTTAATCGTTCATACATTAGGGTTAGCAGAAGGCATCCCATAATATTACACACCCTTTATACATTTTCATCCAAAGCAAAAAAATCTAATATAAAGCATCATTAAAGTGAGGTTACTCAAATTCCCTAGCCTTTTTTTCCCCATCTCAACATCCCTCTATTACATTACACCTTCTGCCACCAGCCTCTGCAGCAATCCGACATGTGCTTAAAAATTAAAGGTATTTTCCGAGGGAGAAAAATAGCTCTCTAATTAAATAAAACAAGCCCTAAACATGCTTTATGATGTGGAGTATGATTTGTTAGCGATCACCGAGCTGCTTCTGATTTATTACACTAATTTGAGGCAGCGCCAGAGCCAAAAGTGAGATATTTATCGACTAATTCAACTGCGCAAAAGGAAAGAAAAAAAAGGTGGATGTTGAGAAAGGAGAAGAGGAAAAAAGGAGGTGTGGTTTTGGTTCGTTTTATTTTTTGGGGGTGTTCTGTGCACCTGCCCCGGCTGTCCGAGCACACGCGGCCGGGACAGATGGGTGGGAGGGGGGTAGAAGTCATTACTATGATGGGGGTATATGGCTGTGCTAAATGAGAAGCTTCCATAACGCGGCCAGGCCTTTGAACGTTTTATATTCCCTTGCTGTCTGAATTCTTGCAGTTCACACTTTCACACACACTACGTTGAATTTAGGAGTAAACTGGGACTAAACCTGGACTAGACCAGAACTAAACCAGGACTAGAACAGGACCTAACCACATTTACGTTATAACTAAACGAGTATCAGGATGAGAATTACGTTTATTCATCTCCATCTTTGAAACTACGACCAACCAAGTGTGAACATAATGAGTAAAAAGTCAAACACACCACACTATGTAAACATAAAATTAAAACAATAATTACGCAAATAGACACATAGCTGGTTAGATTGACAGTCTTGTTAAGAAGTCACCTTGTTTCGAGATTTTGTAAAAAAAAAAAACGAAATTGCAGCGTTCACCAAAACAAGCGGGATATCAGTGACAGAATCAATTTCCAAAAGAGAGACGAGAGGGGGAGAGGAGCGGAGGAGAAGGAATCAATGCATTTGCAGACATGTATAATTATTCAAAGTGTTGTCAGCGTAGCGTGATGGCCATTAAAAAGATGAACGGAGAGGGGCTCGCTGGGGATCGAGACAAATCTTACTATAAACCCGGGAGCTTTTAGCGTAATGTCAAATAGCTGAATGAATGCGCGCACGGTTCCTGTGTGCTTCCAATGTTGCTGACGTCTTCAAAACAACACGACGCAAGGAGTGAATGAGAAAGGAGAAGACGCTAAAGCTAACCCCACTGAAACTGATCATTGCTTTTGCTAACGACGTCTTCCAAGATGGTCAGTTCCGCTAACTGAAAAACGCCACGGTTTCCTGAGGGGGGTCAGGTGAGGTAGCCCCAAAAAAGTTGGCAACAGTCCCGTGTCTAAAAGTTATATCGGATCTACTTTACGGAACATGTGGGAATGGATATCGCAAGCCGGAATCACAACGGAAGGCTACATAATCGTGAAGAGGGACGTCATAGTAATTCATGGCTTTAATTCACTTGGAGTAGTTCCGCCGAGAGAGAGGAGAGAGAGCGGAGGAGAGATGGAGAAAGCCGCACGGAGGAATTAAAAGAACGGGATTCCCTCCTCCTCCTCCTCCCTCTCTCTCTCTCATGCCAAGCACCCCCCAAATCTTTTAGGGACTTCTCCTAACAAAAGCGAAAGGTTCAAAGGTTAAAGCGACCGACAACGCTTTTCAAAAGAGTCGTCACGTGCCAATTGTAGTCTCCGCGATCGCCAAGCAAAAGAAGTGAATACATCAGCAGAGAAGACGGAAGGCGAAAGCAAAGAAAGAGGTAGGGATTTTGAACGGGATTGGAATTAAAACAAGTCGTGTCTTACCTCGGGAAGGTAGAGGAACGCTGGGGGACACTGGAGGGAATGGGGGAGCATCCCAGCACTGGAGAGGAGCAGGCAGCCGGAGTTGGCCATAGAGCTCAGTGTGGGAATTCGGGACGCTTTACGCATTTAGCAAGGGAGATCCTGGTCGTGTTTTTGTTGTTTAAGCTGTTCTTTCTTCTCTCCGTTGTTCCTTTTTCTCTTCCTCCTTTCCTCTGTCTCTTCTCGCGTCCTTTCAATTCGTTTCTTTTGATTTAGTGAAGATTGAGCAGCGATGCAAGCTCAACGCGGACAATGTGCATGATCCAGCTACTAACACTATCTCTCCACTGCTTCCCCCTCTCTCTCTCTCCCTCTCTCTCTCTTTCAACGTACCAGGGCTTTTCTTTCTCTTTCTTTCTGCGATTGGAGCTCACACACTCGCGATCCACCGCTACTGTTTACTTTCAGCGTAGAGGCAGGGACGGGGAGGTTCGCAGTGTGCTGGTTGGAAGGAGGCGGATAGCTCGGATAGCGGAGTAGGAGGGGTTGGGAGAGGGTGGGGGAGCTAAGTGAAAGTGGGTGGGTTGGTTGGAAAAGGGGGGTTGGCGGTGGTGGTGGTGGTGCCTGGTTGCTGGTGATGGTGCTGGTAACATTGGGAAGAGTGGAGAGAAGAGGAGGAGAGGAAAGAGAAAGGGAGAGGGTGAAAGAGAGAAAGAGAGAGAGGAGAAGGGGAGGGGGCGGAGGGCTGATGATGTCCCAAGTGGATTCATACATCAAAACACACACGCGGCTGGAGAGAAAGTCACATGACCGCAACTAATTCAGCAATGATTTGACAATGGGATGGGACAATAAAAGTCAAATTTGGACCTATTTCTTTCTGACTGAAAACAACAATGTAATTTGAAGACATTGCACAAAATGAAATTCAAATAAGACATTTTCTTTATCAATTGGATGTATTGGTGATGTGTTGGTAAATAAATAAAAATATTGTTATGTTAATAGCTTTTAAAATCTGAAATCATGACTTGTGCAAAAAGTCAGTGGTTAATTGATGGCCCTTAACAAAACATTTTGAATTGAATCATCTAGACAAATTTCCTTTAGACAACTTAAGAGAAGACAAAAAAAACCCCAAAAAAAACAAAAAACAAATATGCTTTTAATTTTGAATTTGTATGGTGAATATACAATTTGTTTCTTTAGATTTTTGAAGCAAGAAAGCAAAGAAATAGTTCAACAAATTGAAAAATCAAAACAAAAACAATGAATAAATAAATAAAACATAAGATTAAAATCAGCCAGTAAAACTCCCACAAAAACACATTACAAAACATCTTATAGTTGCTGTTGAGGATCACCAAAAGCTTATGGCAAATTCTATAGGCGTTTTGTGTGTGAAAGCCCATTCTGTTCGGTGAATGGAGAAGTGTGAATGAGTCAGTTGCCACTTTCTAAGCAAAATGTCACTTTCTTTTCCTTTTCACACCAGATTTCAAATAATAAAGGATAATAATAAAAGATTTAAACAACACTGCACACCCTATACGCTACTGCAATTGCTTGAAAAATAGTTACTGTAGATAATTTAACAGCATTCTACCTGATTTTTACCGTCTTAAAAAACGTAAAAACACATCTAGTTCTTTTTAAATGATCTGCAGTGGTCCTAAGTTATTCCTCACTTACTTTATACATTCTTAGCATCTCAAGTATTCACCACGATGAGTTTGTAAGTGTTGTAAGTCACAGCTTTGCACAACTTTTCACAAACCAGAGCGGAGTTTTGCTGTGACAGTAAAGCTAACAACAACTAGCATGCTAACAGACTTTGTGATTATCGTACAATAAATGCTTTCTAATTAGATGCAGACAGTGCACACCGGCCATAGTTTGACCTCAAGAGCTGCTTATACAATATATCTGTACTGGGTCAAATTTTGCTCAAATACATGGAAAAATCTGCCAATAACAAAAGATACTACTTAAAATAATGCTAAAACTATAATGTTATACAATACTGCATATGTTACCATGCTAGCTAGCTCGTAGGGGGTCTGTTTGCTAATGTTGTCCCATGTGGATTCCTGCATCAAACATGGCCAAAACAGAGGGCTTGTGAATGACATAACAGCAGCTGATCTGCGGCGTTAGCATCTCGCGGGACGCTGCATGCTAGCTTTTAATTGCCCCCACCCTATACATACCTCCACCCCCCACCCCCCCCACAT
>KN484843.1:12671-64808 GCA_000787095.1 Periophthalmodon schlosseri
TCCCTATACATACCTCCACCCCCCCTTCCCCCCATATACCCACCCACACACACAAAACAATAGCCCCCCCATGTGTGAAATACCTTTATATGGACGACATACACGGAGCTCAAGGACACTGTAGCGAGCATGCATTTATGTATACAGCAGGTATATGAACACTTATAAATATACATTCACCTGCCATATGGAAATAGAGAGATTTAATATAGGCCTAAGACTAAATGTATTCACCTCCTCAACCTTAGCAGGCTGTCAATGGCAATTTCATTTAACAAAATACACAATGAGTGGTTATCAAAAAGGCAGTTCAATATTTTCTTTTCAAAATGGCTACGTGGTCTTTTCATATTTGTTTGAATTAGCCAATAATGTAATGAGTATCTGGTGGTATATAAGATTTTATACGGAAAAATACAAGACAAGACAAGATACACACATACAAAATGCTAAAGTACAACTCTTTTGATTAGATGATGTTGTCAGTTGATTTTAAAGTACTGGCAATTAGTTGTTAATTACATTCAAGTATTGTTTTTGAAATCTAAAATCATAACTTTATACGTAAAAAAATGCGAAACAAGATGTTCTTACACAACATGCTGGGTGCAAAATGTCATTGGTCGGTTGGCGGTCCTTAACAAAACGTTTTCATTTGGATCATGTGGACAAATAGGAATTGATTGGCTCTTTTAAACAAATGAAAAGGCTGTCAATAAAGTGACCCGAATGATTACTATGGATTAGCCATGGCCCCAGTCCAATAATACGCAGAGCCCAGGAAGTATTGTGTCATATACCTATTCTAATGGAACACTTCAAAGAAGAACTATGCAAATTAGGGACAATATATGATGAAAAACATACAAATGTAAAAATACCTATACCTGTGAATTGTAAGAAAAAAACCTTTACTAGCTACCTTTTGTAGGTGTAGTTCTTTTGTTTTCTGAGTTTTCAAACAGCTTAATTACTTCCAACATTGTACCAGTTCACATTCAGAAATCACCAAATTAATAGACTTTAACAATGAAACTGCCCATGTTGCAAAGACGTTTAAAAACATTTTTTTTCCAAAATCAGTGACGCAATCTGTTAAAAAAATGTAAAATAAATAAATAAATAAAATTGAAATAAATGTCAGTTGACAGGCCTGCCTATATTTTGCACTAAGCACTTCAATGCTTTTGCTACATAGATTGCCTTTACTCTGCAACCTTTATAAACAAATTTCAAAATTTTCATTGTGATTTCATTCTCTCAATGTATATGGCCCAATATTTGACTTGCCATATGTATACAAGGTATACAGACAACTGTGTGCTGTGTATCAATATTTAGGGAGCAAAAAAAATAAAAAATAAAAAATAACAGTGAAAAATTACTAGCTACGACATTTTTGTAACAACAATATTCAAATATATTCCCTTTTAAAATAACAAAAATGTATCTAAAACATACAAAACAAAACTGTATTTCAACCTCCTGCATGACAAGTATATGCAAATGTAACCACAGCCCTGCTCATGCATGTATATAAAGCATGTCAAATACCCATACACTGTTTTCTGTGCCTCTATTACGGTGTCTACCTCCGGATACATCCCATAATGGACGCTGGGCTGTGCATGTCCTGATTATATTTGTATGTAAAGTGGATAGGAGCGTACATCTCCGGTCGGCCAGCTGTAAATATCAAACAGGACCATACAAAACTGTACTAGCTCAACAACTGCATCCTTTTAATGCAGTTTTCTGATGCATTCTGTTTGATACTTCCTTTAAAGGTGCAGACAAAAGCAAAAGGCCCAATGCGTATTTTTCACATCAGCCAGTTCAAAGCGTTGATTATCCTAAAGTTGAGGTGAGAGCTATTTTTGAGTCAATGCGTTTTAATGGTTCGAACGCCTCTCCATAGATAACTCAATCAAATGGTGTTGTGAAATTCTAAGAAGGAGCATCTGAGATAAAGCACTGAATGACTTAAGGTAACTTTTATCTAATATTACTTGGGCAATGCATTAGCGCTGTACAATGTAATGCAATGTGATATACTTGCAGTGGTAAAGAATAGTGCCAAATCGAATATAATGCTAGAACAAGACCACTACTAAATGGGATGGTAAGGGTAAGATAAAACCAGAACTTAACCTGCAGGAAAGGAGTATACGTTTTGATTGACAGCAGTGGTGCTGTGGGTAAGCGTTTACCCACCAACCAGGGAGTCACCGGTTTAAAGCTCAACCATGATCATGCCGCCTACGTGTCCAGTTTGTCCACGGCGAGTGTGTAAGTGTCAAGAAAAGAGATGCTATATAAGACCAAAGGGTTATTCGTAATATTGATTCGTCATATAAGCCATATGCAGTCCATCATATGGTAATGCAATATGACCTTAGAGCTGCCAAAAAGCAGACACAGAGGAAAACCAGTGGAATACAATGTTAGAGTAGACCTAGTGTACAATTAACTTGCACAATTATACAAAACAGTAATTCTGGTATAACGTTAAGTCTTCATTAAAGGGCCCACATTACGGTATTTTCTGATCTAAATTATAACGTTGTTCCCTCATCAAAAACATACTCAGAGTTGTGTTTTGTTTCATTCAAACATTTCACACACAAATCCTGCATATTTAGGGTGAGTTCCTCTCTGAAATGGAAAACACTCTTTTCACACAAAATCCTGCATATTTAGGGTGAGTTCCTCTCTGAAATGGAAAACACTCTGTTCCACCTTGTGATGTCATATGGTAATACAGAAAGTGCTCCACTGTGTTTTTAAACTCCATACACCTTCACAAGAATCATGTGGATGATCAGCCCCAGAATTGCCCATCTTTACTGAACTAAAGGTAAAAAGTAGCTGTTAACTTGAAAACAGAGCATTTTGAGCTTTGGACATGTAGACAGGCTCATAATGCAGGATTACTCAAATGTGTGAATGAAACAGAACACAACGCCAGGTATGTTTTTGATTAAATGTATTTTCAAAGTTTTCTTAGAGTAAAAAAAAAAGTAAGGGTTACAAGATTAACTGATATCACAATTTGAAAAAAATTACAATCAAACTACAATAGCTGCAAATATGTAATATAATATACTGCTCTCTACACAGAATAGTCTCCCTGAAATCGGTAAAATTTTAAAGATGTACTATGTAAGCTTTGTGGAAGAGGATGTGCCATCTGCTTGGCTCCATGGAGATGTTATTGCTTTGCCTGCACGGAATGTTCTACAGTATTAAACATATATACATCTACATGGAGAAAAGCAGGCGGCACATCAAGACCAAGTTACAGGTCAGATCTGTGGAGATGCAATTTTGTTAATTGTAAGAATGTATGTTTTTCATCAATACAATATAAAATTATACATAAAATACATGAATAAATGCTTTGTTTAATGTCATACTGAATTGGTGGTTTTCAGATGCTAGAATGTGACGATAATGTTATATTTCCATATGGGGAAAAGGGGCAAGTTTCCTTATTGATTACATTGTTCTTTAGCATAAAATATCTCAAAAAAAGTAAATCCACCAATGTTGAACCTGATCATTTCTATCAGTGACTAGACCCATGAACTCACTATATTATCACAACAATCTGCATTTTTATAATATCTTACCTTCCCCACCTCTGTATTCCATATTAGCCAATGTTGCAATGTCATCTGAAACCCAACAATAGTCATACTGCAACTCTCATCTGTTGTTTAGTCTTAATTAAGCGGCACTTCAGATATTTTAATAACATTAATTTTAGCTTCCCTCCCCCAATCTGTAGTAAATAATATTAGCCTATAGAATATTGCGATGTCATCCAAAACCCTTGCCTGGCAAATCCAGACTGATATCCCTATATCCCTATTTTTTTTATACAAATTGTTATAGTAGTAGACTGGTCTTCACTCTCTCTGTTACGTCTCAAGCCTGGTCAAATGTGATCGTGCAGTCAAATTATCGTTCATTATCATTATCATTTACAAATAAAATGACATTTCTCTCACCTCAGATTAACAGAGTTTAGCGCTTAGCTCATTGATTCTGCAGAAATCTGTCATGTTTTTCAGTTCCCTGGGCTATTCCTTTGCGTTATTTTTTTTTTCAGATCATGCGTGTCCCTGATTGGCTAATCCACCTGTCAATCACACTCATCTGCAAACTGGGAGATTTACCGGTGACTAGACTCACATCTTTGTAAAGTAGTGAAGAAGTGTGTATTTTGCATCCCAGGCAACCAAAACCCAGCAATTGCAGCTATATTTAAAACACTGTACCTTGTTGCATACTTTGTCCCTTTTTACTTTATAATCCCAAAATGACTTGACGGCGCCCCGAGATCCGGCCCACAGAAGCACTTTTAGCCAAAC
The DNA here is from genome assembly GCA_000787095.1 of Periophthalmodon schlosseri. NCBI lineage: Eukaryota > Metazoa > Chordata > Actinopteri > Gobiiformes > Gobiidae > Periophthalmodon > Periophthalmodon schlosseri. The sequence continues at coordinate 17,048 of KN484843.1, forward strand.
TTGGCAGAGGGCGCCGTATAGGGGCCGTGGACAATCCATTTTGCGGTGAATGTGCTGACCTGGAGTTTTTGGTGAGATTGTGATATGGGCCGTTTAATTAAATCACAGGACCGCAGGGCTGGAGGAGATGCCGGAGCACTAACGAGTTGTAGTTGGCCGGGCTAGCGCATGTACCCATCTGGAAAATGACTCGCTAATTGCCAAAAGTGTCCCATTCTGCCATGTCACCTCCACCACCTCCACCGCATCCACCACCTCCAATGTTTCAGAAATAAGAAACAAATCATCAGGGTGGAATATGTGAAATGGATAGCATAATTGAGGGGAGTTTAGGAGACACATGCCAGTCAAAATTAGGGTTTAAAATAGTAAGTACTCATGATACAAGTTTAAATATTGTTTATTCAAAATGTCATTGCATATTATTTTAGATCTAAACAAAAAGTTTTGAAAATGTTAGGAGTCTTGAACAAACTTTTAAGATGTTTTGTGCAAGAAATGTTGACTATAATATATGCTTATTTTTTATTAGGCAATGTAGTTCAAATGAATCATAGCTGAGTAATATAATATATACAATCTACCTTGATCCAATTGTTGTAGTTGCATTTTTTTCCAGTAAACTTTATAAAAACCTTTAAAACAACATGTAACAAGCTGTAGTTGGCCGGGCTAGCGCATGTGTCACCTCTGCTGCCTCCATCACCTCCACCACCTCCACCACCTCCATCACCTCCATCACCTTCATCACCTCCACTGCCTCCACCGTCTTCACAAACAAACATTTAAGAATCCTGTAACAAATTGGTGACATTATGTCTTATCTTTAATAGCTTTGTTTAATGATTTAAATCTGATTTCAACATTCTGCAACTCACTTTAAGGTTCTAACCTGCAGCACTTCACTTTTGCATAGTATGTTTCTTAATATAAAATTGTACATTTGGCTATCTTAAAAATGTGTTTTTCAATGTAACAAAACCAAACATGTATAATAGCAGAAATAATACACAAAGCTGCACTGAAATGTAAAGATATTTCCAGGAATTTTGAAAAAAATTAAATGAAAAATCATAAACATATTTGTCAAAAAAAGTCTGTTTTTCTTTACTTATCAAAATTACAGCTAAAATGGTTTTACACATCCAATATGTTCACTAAAAAAGTACATCTATCCACTATTTGTAATGTGACAGATTGAGTCTAAAGTTTGACCTGTTAAACCGGGCACTACTCAGGTCCAGCTCTTTCAAATTGACAAAAGTCACTCTTAAATTGGTCTAAGATCCTAATAGTCCTGACCTCAATAGCAGCTTAAAAACAGCCTAAAACATCTGTACACTGCAAACACATTGAGACCTGGTCAGTAATTACCTGGGTTCACATACAGGGTCACACCAAAACGATCGCAGGTGTGTTAGCGGCTAGCTCCTGTCCGCATTGACGCTAATAGCCCAACCCTGTGGTGGAAGCAGTCTCGCACAATGGAAGTGAATTAACTCCCCATGGAACCAACCCTCAGAAGATTAAATAAGTCCCAGCATGCACCAGGAGAGGCGGGTCGACCTGTAATTACGCCGTTTGGAGCTAAACCACAGCGATGTAACACAAAGCGACACTAACCGCGATGAATGCTCACCTGCAGCTGCGGCCATCTTTATTGCAAGTCATCGTGGGTAATTTGGCGCACTGTTTGATGAATGCACTGGTCTTTATTCAGCTCAGAATAACACAGATTGGATTATTTGTCTCATTCATATGTTGAATTGTTTTGATTAAATTTTAAGTAAGGTCCTTTATCTAGGTGTCTATGACGTTTTAAAGAGGGATTGCAGTGAATTCCTGTGGGTCCTATGCCACTGTGTTTTTTTTTTCGTTTTTTTTTTTCGTTTTTTTTCTATTCCAGTCGAAGGCCAAAAGAATCAAGAAAGTAGAGGGGGGGTATCTGGTGTAGAAACTGTTGAAAATGAAAGTGGAATTACACAGACGAGACTCCACTCACTTCTTAGCAGTAAAACACTTTTAATTAAATAAATGCAAGCTAGATAAGTTTAATGCCAAACTATGAAATATTTCAGGTAAACTATATCATCTCCATGGAGACAACCTGGTGGCGGACCCTCCAACAGAAAAGTCACATAGTACACCTTTAAAACAGTGGTTTTGTGGTGTGATACAAGCAGTAGAAACAGCCCGGCACTTGTGGGTTAAAGTTGTAATACCTCGATTATGCTGATGCGGCGTTCTGTACAAAGCGTGCTATTGTTCGCTCTGCAAAACCACTGATACATGTAATCTTAATGTGATGTGTCACCAGCCATGTGTCCATCCGCGCGCTAGGCTAATTCTCATTTGAAAAGGTCCTCCATGCAACAGAGAGGGAGCCCATTTTAGTTCATTTTCTCATCCTTTTACAGTGAGGTTTTTAGCTGATTATGTCTATACAGTGACTCCTATTCATGGGTTTCAGAAAGATGACAAATTAAGACTGTTACCCCAGCAATTAATTTAAAACAACCATCTTTTGAATGGTGAAAAGTCCTCAAAATGGCATCATATAATAGGAAGGTGAAACCCATGCATACAGTGCTTACCATTCAATTCATACTTATAGAATGGTGAAAAAATTGACAGTTACCATAGCAATTAAAAATTTAAATGTAAATATACTTTGTTTATAACATGAAGCTCAAAAGCTAAAACATTCTAGGTAAACAATAACAACTCCATGGTGACAAAAAATAAAAACAAATGAATGCTTATATAGAAGAAGAATTTGGCTCAAAATATCACATTTTATTTAGCTTGCGTTGCCTGTGTTCAGAGGTGCATGAGAATCTGTGTCAGGCCTGTTTTGAATAAGTGAGGACGCACCAAATATTTAATGAGTTTTTCAGAGAAGGAGACACATCTGCTCTTTGTATATTTGTGCAAGCCGCCAAATCCCAAAGTCAAATTTAGACAACACGGTTACATTTAGCCGAGATTTCAACCAATTAGGAATCTGGGTCCAATTCAAGTTTATAGAGGAATGCAAAAGTCAGGGAAAGGGAGTGAGTGGTATTATTTGGGTTAACACTGGGTGAGGAGGAGTGGTTAAGCAAGGATGGATCGAGTCTAACTGAGACAGAAGAGAGATAGGTCTAAGCAGTAATAGAATGGGTTGACCTCTGAACTCTCCCGTATTGATTAAACAAAGAGGTAATCCAGGAAAGCTAGCAACCTACAATGAAAAAAGCATAAAAAAGTGAAGTGTGTTTTAAAATAATACTTTTAAAATGGGCTTGGTTAGTTTTTCTACTGGTTCATTTTGACAAAGTCTTGAGATTTATTTAATAACTTATCGTCATTATCAGAACTAATTAAATAAATGAACATAATGCATTTGCATCAGTGCATTTCATACAGTACAGATATGCAAAATGTAATCACATACGGGACTTAACACAATAGGAAACAAGGCTTAGGAAGGAGCATGAGGTAAGCCTAGATATTAGTAATACAAATTTTATTCCCAGACAAAATGACTTTTCATAAATTTACAGCATTTTAGGGACACTCGCCACACTTGGTCACTGCTGTAGCCACAGCTGCCCTGGGGCTTATTCACAGAAAAATATCCAGTCTGTACCTATACTATATCACCTTCTCTCACGAGGTAAGGTGGGTGAAGAATGTGCCCTAGAACACAATGACAATATGCAATGGTCGAAATTGGGATCAAACCATTGACCCTCTGGTTACAAGACAACCACTCTACCACCTGAACTACAGATGCCTCAATATTAACCGTGCTTACAATGTCATAAAGTGTGCAAAAAAGTGTCAAGTACAAGGAAGAGGGATGATAAAATGACAAAAAATAAAATCTGGATTTTATTTATTATGCCAATGACTGTATACAAACATTTTTTTTTTTTTACAATATATGCTTGAGATATGCTAAAACATGCTTGTAAATCTCTTGTTTTAAAACTATTAAAAACACCACAAAAGCAATATACATTTTTCGATCTCTCTCTTATTTTCAGTCAAATTTTACATAAATCATACATAAACACTGGTTACAGCTATCGCACATGGCCTGTGTTTCTGGTATTACATGGTGATGAACTTGGAGTTGCAGTTGTCGCTCTGGTGGAGGGGTGGGTGAGGAGGGGGGAGGGGCTATGGGGGCTTGGTCGGGGCTTTGATTTCACATGACAAAAAGAGAACGCAGCACGCCGACGATCGCAGCGCCATCCCGTCTTTGAACACCGCAGATAGACGCTGGAGCTCATTTGAATTATTAAGTGCCTCAGACAGACAGACGCAAGTGCAAAATGGAGCAAATGACGCTGTGAGACGGGAACAGGGGAGAGAGACAGGGAGTCGAAAGATTTGTGAATACATGTACTATGATCATAAGCAATGCAACACTTCACAAACTGTAAATTTCAATAATTTCAAGTTCGGGTTTTAAAGTACTCCATTTTTTTTTTCACAAAAACATTTTCGCCCAAAATTTCTCTTGCCCCAGCACAGATATATTCTCTAAGCAGCTCTTGGGGTCAAAAGGTCCGCTGCATGCTGTCTGTATTATAATGTCTGATAATCAGGAAGTGCACATTAGCATGCTAGTTGTTAGCTTTACTGTGAAGACAAAACTCTGGTCTGGTTTTGAAAAGCCTGACGGACCTCTATATTTACACAATTTGTCAAAATCGTAATCATCTTTCTTGGGTCTGAACCAGGAGTATAGCAAAGCCAAACCAGAACAAAAGCAAGGATCATGAAAACTGGGCCAGGTCCAAACTAGGATTAAAATCACTTTCAAGATAGATGAACCTTCAAAGTGTTTGAAAAAAATCATTCAGCTCTGTTTTGGTTTTTTTTGGGTTTTTTTTGCAACTTTAGGGTGTTGCCGTTGACCCAACATTCAACCAGGTAGAACATGCAAACTGCATGTAGAAAGACCTGGACTCAACGCAGTCTAAAGTAGATCTAAACCAGAACTAAACATGAACCAAAGTAGGGAAAACCAAGACTTAACCAGGACAAAAAAGAACCAGGAGTATAGCAGATGCAAACCAGAACAAAACCAAGAACACCAAAAACTGAACCAGGTATAGACCAGGGCTAAAGTCAGTAACAAGATAGATGAACAACAAAGGTGTGGTGTGGTTGCTGTCCTACACATTTAGAATGCAATTTCAGGGTAACTCCATACACAAAATATTTTGCTGTCTTTTGTACATTCTTACATGACTTAATGTAATTGTAATTGTAATTAAAGATTTAAGTGAGTTTTGATTATTAACATCACTGCACACTACCAATATCCTTTGTGTTTGTACTACTACAGTGCAAGTAATTCTTCAATCAATTTTCAAGTGCACTATATATTGCAGACATCCTTTCCCATTGTTTAGCTTGAGATCATGACACTGGCCTGCTCCTCTCTCCTCTCATTTAGGTTGGTTTTGTGCGGTAAAGAGCCATCACGTGCAGCATGGAGGCTCGGTCAGCACAAATCAAAGCCAATCGCGTGCTCCGCTAATGGGCCCAACGATCGGCGCGGCGCGTAGCTTCTCTCCGCTGTTTATCGTATGACCGCGATCGATGAGCCGCACTCGCACTAATCACCACAAGAGAAGACGCTTTATTTCCCTTAACTCCCATCACTTTGACCGAAAGCAGAGTCCATCACGAGCTCGGCTTAAGTAAAACACTACAGGAAAAAGGAAACTCAAACCGGCCATAGATGGATTGATGGAGGGTCTCAACATTAAAGGTGCGGTACCTGTTTTTTACTGTCTTAAAAACGTGAAAAACAGAACTGGTTCATTTTAAAAGGTTTGCAGTTGTCCAAAGTTATTCCTCACTTACCTTATGCATTTAGAGCATCTTAATTATTCACCGGAATGAGTTTTTAATATATTACTATGACTTTCAAAGATAAGAGTGGAGTCATGTCATGCTATAGTAACATGGTTGTACCTAATTTGCCATAGTCAACATAAGGTAAAGTTTAAAGCAACACTGTACAACTTTCTGGAGGTGGCACGTCACCCAAGTGTTTTATGACCAATATTTCCATGGAAACAAGCAGAAGCATGCCTTCCTTCAGGTCCAAGAGTCAGGTTTATTGAGATGCAAGCACGACAACAGTAAGGATGCATGTTTTCTACGTTCTTTGTGCAATAAAAGTTCCAACATCAACATTATTTTTTGGGGGACTAAAAAGTTATGTGTCCTCCATATTTGACCCATCCTCCAAAGACTTCCTGATACGATGGCGTGATCTCCCCCAAACCTTGACATATTCTATAGCCCTGTTCGCATGGGATTAGTTTTACCTCGGGATGTCTCTACCCCACATTTTTTTGTGTGCATTCGTATGGGATAAGCAATGTCAGTAAACTTTTCCGGACTTTATTCCAGAAATGTTGGGCTGATAAACACCGAAACAAGACAAGAACATTTTAATTCATCATGTCGCCATTGTTGCTTTTATTTTAAGTTTGTTTTTAGCAGAATGCATCTGCACTGTAGCATCAAACACCGTTGTTTCTTACCATGCTGATGCGATTGGCAATCAGAATGACATCTACACAGTCACATTTCTTTATGAAACAGCCGTATTCTCTCTGTTAATCCGTTCATAATATACAGCTCATCCATCTAAACTTTACAAACATTGCACTAAAAGCACCCAAACTTTTCCAGAGGCTCCATGCTGCTGGTCCTCGGTTGCCATGTCTTTACCGCAATTTGTTTTATGTTTTTTACTTTTTAACTGTAGAAAAAACAATACCTGGATAAGAGTATAGAGTAATATTATTAATTTAGTTCAGATCTGGACCTAAAATGGGCCGTAGAGACAGTTTGAATCACTATTAGCTCCAATGGATGACGAAAAACAGATCAATTCACATGGAACTAGAATCACCTGAGGAGCTCTGAGTTTGCAGAATTACAGGAAGTAAAATTCGGAGGATTTTTTACAGACATTTTTTAAAGATATGGACAATTTGCACGGGACTAGAAACGCAGACAATGTTCGTAATTATTACAATTTACCAGAGGACCCTAGGCAAAACTAATCCCATGCGAATAGGGCTTAAGTCAGTAGAGACCCCTGTACAGACATATAATACATTTTAATATAACTGTTCAACTTAATCTACAGATACTGGAACAAAGAAATACTCAAGTAAAAGTAAAAGTATCACATGAAAAAATCTACTTAAGTAAAAGTATTAAAGAACTTGTTTAAAATGTACTTAAATAGTAAAAAGTAAAAGTGTTTTGAGCAGATTTTAAGACCTAATAAAGCTTCAAAAGTAATGATTTTGATAAAGATTTGTGTTGAATTTTGTTCAACAGAAACAATTGAATAGATTTTTACCTGTTTTTTTTTTTTTTTGTACATTTTAGTTTGCTTAAATTATGAACATGTTAAAAATAAACCCCTCAGTCTTTTCAGAAGGTCTCAGGCAATAATAAAAAATACTTGTACTTTTCAGTCCAGTTAAAAAATGTAGTGGATTAGAAAATACAGACACCTGCTCTCAAATGCAGTGAAGCAAAAGTCAAAAGTATCAACTTTAAAATCTACTTAAGTAAAGTATAGATACCTAAAATTTATCCTTAAGTACAGTGCTTTACTACTTTTACTTCATTATGTTCCACCACTGCTTAAAACCCTAACTGGCTGGCTAACTTTTGAAAAACAGAAAAAAAGCTATAGCGCTGAAGGGAAGAACGGCCTTGTTAAACAATTTGAAAATAATGATATATTATAATTAGCAGGAGCTTAATTCAATAATCAGTCATGTAATGCGTCTGTGGCAGATGTTTCCTGATGAAAAGTGTGCACAGATAAGTGTGTATTTACGGCAGTTTAGTCCACCAATCTGTTCCCAAGATGCCACTCTGCAATATTTATCAGGCTTTCTCTGTCGTTCATTAAGACAGAAGACAATAGCAGATACAGAGAGTGGTTATTGATAGCGGCAAAGTTGGATTTTTTGAGGTATATTTTGAAATAAAAGGTCGTAAAATGCTCGTCAATTTGTTCACACGGCGCTGAGTTACCCGTTAGGCCTGATTAAAATGGAACAGAGGTTTTAAGGAAGCAATGATCGAAGTGGGATTGCACAAAAATAGTGAGACATTTATACGATAATTCTTAAAGATTGTTAAATATAGAAGACCCCGATTTTGAACAAATGAAAAAGCTAAAGCCTGGAATTAGCATATTGAAGTAAAACAAGAAATAAATTATATACCGCACTGTATTTAGGTAAATTAATATTGTTTTTCTTACAAGCTGGTAATTTTTTTTGTTTTGTTTAAAGGCATTGTACCTGATTATTATTGCCTTAAAAATGTGACAAACAGAGCTTGCTCATTTTAAACAGTTTGCAGTGGTTCCAAGTTATTCCTCACTTACCTCATGCATTTCGAACATCCTAATTATTATACGACGATGAGTTTACAAGTGCTTGTCACAATTTTCAGAGATGTCACGGTATATCATGGTAATGCTAACAACATTTAGCATGCTAATACACACTTCCTGATTCTCGGACCATAAAACAATTTATAATTAGATGCAGACAGTACACAGTGGACTTATTTTGACCTCAAGAGCTGCTCAAGACAAATATTACTCAAATTCAGGGGAAGGCCTTTTATTGTGGACAGGGATATTAATCATAAAATAGGTAAATTAACTAGTTTTGAAATGTTAACAGCTCTGCCCCCTACTGGCTCCGTAGAAGCCAATATGTCCGGACATAACAAAAACCCAAATATTATAGGCTATTGTATCTATCACTAAGAAATTAACAAAAAGTGATAGAACTTCTCAATGGTTATTTATGTGCCAAAAATTAGACAGTTTTCAGTACCACTAAAATGAACTACAAAATCTTGCTTACTCTTCACAGCATAATTAAAGTTTGATTTGGTTCCCTCCCCCTCCTCCTCTTCCTCCTCCTCTTCTTCCGCCCCCCTCCCACCCCTCTACACTTCCATGTGTTTTGTACAAGACGCAGTGAGGTCTTTGCCGTGTCGCCCTCTGCAGTAGCCTTCTGTCTCCAGCTCTCTCATTACCAGGCATCTCCGAGTGCCACCCCACCCCAGCTCAGAAGGGGGGCAAAGGGATCGGGCCGGTCCGCGCACCCCTGGAGAGAGAGGGCAGGCTGGTGGTCCCTCTAAAAGTTCACATGATTATAACCCAACGCTTCGGGGATCCGCGTTAATTAAAGGTTGTGTCAGATATTACAGACGCGAAAAAGAATACATGGAGCTGCGACTATATATAAGCAAGGATAGCTTTGGAAAAATGGGTTGATGTTCCAGATTTTGATATATCTACTTTACTTTGTGGATTTTTCTTCTAAATTTATAATACGTTTCAAGGCTCGTCAAACCCCTATTTGTCATGCAGTGTTGAATTAAGATTAGGCATAACTTAAATTACTACCAATTCTATGGTGTGGAATGCAACATTTTACTAGTGTAATCATAACCTACAATAATATACATTTGTTTGGTGGCTATTTTGTCTTAGTATCAACCTGCCATGGGTTACAGATGGAAAGTAGCATTTACGGCTAAATCTGGCATATTTACATGGGTTTATGTTAATTAATTTGCACAGTCCCATTTAAACAGTGGTGGAAGACGTACTCAATTTTGTTACTTAAGTTTAAGTACAGATACCAGAGCAAAATAATACTCAAGTAAAAGTATTTAAGCAAAAGTGTTTAAAAATGTACTTAAAGAGTAAAAAAGTAAAAGTATTTCACGCAGATTTTATCTTTATTTATCTTTTTTTTCTTATAAGGCTTCAAATGTCGTGTAGTTGATAAAGATTTGTGCTGAATTTTGTTCAGTTGAAATAATTAAACTGTTTTTTCCTACCTGTTTTTTTATTTGTATATTTTTTTCTCAAACTACGAATGTGTTAAAAATAAACCCCTCTTTTTCAGCAGGTCTCAAACAATAATAAGAAATGCAATCCTGTTCAAGGAGTGTGTGCTGCTTCCAATTTCAAGTACTATGAGACATCACACATGACTCGCTTGGTTACAGCCAGGTGTTTCTGAATACAAAAACACCTGGATGCAGAGACGGAGTTTGAAGTGTGGATACTTGTTAGACCTACCACACTGTATCTCTGTACCTCTAAACCCCGCCCCCTCCTCTCCCCTCACTCTTTTCTTTAGTCCTCTTGGTACTGCCCGAGTTAGTTGCTCTATTTGAAAGGCGGTTGTGGGAGGAGTGCTTTGATAATGTGTAAGGGTCCCTTCCTCTCTCGTTGACCGGTGGAGTAGCAAAGGGGAGGGGGCTGCCTGACCTTCCCTGAGCCCTGAGCTGTGATCCTAACAGAGCAAAGCCAGAGGAGGCTGTGGATGTGATCTTTAGTCTTGAGGCATAATTAAAAATCCTGTTCATTATTTCTTCACTTTGAGCAGATCTGAGTAATTAGGAGGCAGCGCCGCGGGGCCAGAGTCTCAAAGAAGAACACAGCATCAGTACAACAGGGTAACCCACTTTTGCACCAGTATTCATTAGTTGGATTTGGTTCACAGTATATGCGCGGGACTGTATGACACATTTATATAAGATAGTTTACATTTTGGCTGTAGTTGAATTACACATGTTGTATTGAGTATATTCTAATGTGTGGAAGTCTGAAGCCCCACTGAGGAGTCATATCCATTACTAAACATAAACAGAATATTGCAGGTAATACTGATTAGAACGAATAAGAATTTAAAGTGGGTTAAATTAAGACTTTTGATTTTAGACCATTTTGAGTAATAATGTAAAGTAAAGCAATAAGATTTCAAAAGTGGGACAACAGTAGCTCAGTTGGTCTGAGTTGGAGTGTTTGTCCACTGATCTGAAGGTTGGAGTTTCGAATCCCGCTCTCGACATAAACATCGTTGGTTGAGCGGTCAGATCCACTGGCCCACAGGTTGGCTGTGCGATTCCAGCTCCCACAGATTAATGCTATCATTGTATCCTTGGGCAAGACACTTAACCTCCCAGTGTCTGCGTACACTGGTGTATGAATGTGTGTGTGAATGGATAAGTGGTTCCTGAGTGGGAAAGTGCAATATAAAAATATGACCATTTACCAAGTACAAATTTATACCAAAACTAATCAAATCTATACTAATTTCAAACAAGTATCAGTACAGAAAATAAATCGCAAAATTTGACTTTTCCTGAATAGTTTAGAATGGTCTTGATCTATATAGAAATAATATAAGAGAACATGGTAATATAAAAGAAACTCCAAATATTGTAAGTTATATTAAAGCATCGCATTGTCTAAAGGAAGAGTGCTTTTAGTAGTATAAAAATCCCTACTGAGTATGAGGCCTTTTCCGTATTATCAAAATGGCGTTTGCAATTTTAGTATCTTGCAAATATAACACTTTCTGGACTTTTTTTCCTTAAAACTATTCACCCTTCACCAAAGGCCTACTCTGCCTCTCTTTTCTTTTCAATAGCCTTGTAAGCTGAAAACATTCCAATTGGTGGTTTTCAGATTCTAAAATGTGATGATGTCATACTCGCGGACGGGGGGCAAGAGCCAATTTTCACTATTAATTACATTGTACTTTGCCATGAAATATCCAAAAGGTAAATGCACAAATGTTGAACATGATCATTTCTGTTAGTGACTAGACCCACAAACTCACAGTATTACAATAGAAATCTGCATCTCCACAATATAAATATGATTGGCCTATAGAATGTTGTGATGTCATCTGAAACCCACCAACAGAGTGCTGCTTATGCGAACCCCGTATTACTCAGTTCAACATTAACTTCCTAAAAATGTTCCATACTATATCCTTATCAGTTTTTACATGTAATACACATCGAAAAACAAAAGGCCAAGAAACTGTGCCCAAACCAACAAGCCGAAGTAGAAAGTTGAAAACGGCAGTGGATTGTCCACATTTATCTTGGCGCTCTCCCGTTGTCGATATGGTGCTGTGTGAATAATGCCTTCTGCACATCCAAACCTGTCATGTGCTAATGCATCGACTCAAATGTGATTAAACAGACAGCAAACGCACAAGTCATCAGCAATCCATGTCTGTTCACATACAGCGCAGTGCAAAACCCATATCTGCATGACAAATGGACCCATTTATGAGGATTAATATTGTTGAGTAGTTCTGACTAGTTTGGATTTAGTTAACTTACAGAAGAAAAAGAAATCAGTACAAACGCAGCAAAAAATTATAATCTTAACAAAAGTAGAAATTGTTTAAAGTCAAAGTCAAATGATAAACATGGACATTTTTTAAAATGCATTGACTCAAACGTGATCAAACAGACAGAAAACGCAGGAGTCATCGGCAATCCATGTCTGTTCGCATACAGCGTATTGCAAAAACCATATCTGCATGACGAATGGACCCATTTATGATTATTAATATTGTTGAGCACTTCTGACTACTTTGATCAGAAGTAGAAAATCACTGTACACAGCAAAACTTAGTCAAGAAAAAACAAGTGGAGTAAACACAGCAAAAAATATATAAAAATAAACAAATATATAAGCTTTAAAAAGTTGAGATTATTTAATTTAATTTACATTTACCTAAATTAAATTAAGTAAATTTAAGTAAAATTTGAATTGTTTAGAAATATGAGCTGCCTATAGAAAAAAGTCCGATTCCTCTTATAATCAGAAGAAAATAATTATATTGTTAAGACATTTGTCAAAATCTACTAAAATCAACATAATCATTTAAGTCAAACAATTTCAACAATTCACGATCGTTGTGTTCACAGTGTAAGAAAAGTTTTAGATTTTAAAAAAAGTCTTACGCCATGGACCCTATAATTAAGCTTGAAACAGGAATAAAAAGTCAAAATACCTTAAAATAATACTAAAAGAATACAAAAAAAAATTAAAATAAACTTTAAAACTACTCAATATTTTGTTTTGAACTGAAGTGATTGTAAGTGTAGATATTGCGTTTTTACAGTGCGCGGGAGGTTCCTTGTGAATTGTGCTGTGCTGGGCAGAAGTGGACGCATTCTTCTCTAATGGTTTTTGAAGGAGCGCTTGCTTTTCACACAGTGTCATTCATCCTCATATGTTTTCGGCCGCCGCGTGCCACCATCACGGCTTCTTTATGGCAAACTAATGCACCCTCTGCTAGGATCAGCAGCTCTGCCCCAGCCATCGCTCAAACACGCCTGTACGGACACGTTTTACCCCCTTAGGCTGGAATATCCCAATCAGAGCAGGCGACAGGAGCGACAGAAGCAGACAGGAGCGGCAGGAGCAGACAGGAGCAAAAGGAGTGGCAGGGGCAGACAGGAGCAAAAGCAGTGGCAGGAGGAGACAGGAGCAAAAGGAGTAGCAGGAAGAGACAGGAGTAAAAGGAGTGGCAGGGGCAGACAGAGGCAAAAGGAATGGCAGGGGCAGACAGGAGGGAAAGGGGGGGCAGGGGGGGGATAGGAGCAGACAGGAGTGGCAGGAGCAGACAGGAGCGATAGAAGTGGACAGGAGAGGGCAGGAGCAATTGGAGAAAACAGGACCAGGAATGAGCGATAAAAGTGGACAGGAGTGGCAGGAGCAGACAGGAGCATGCAGCAGTGGCAGAAACAACATGAGTGGATAGGAGCAGACAGGAGCGATAGAAGTGGACAGGAGAGGGCAGGAGCAACTGGAGAAGACAGGACCGGGAATGAGCGATAAAAGTGGACAGGAGTGGCAGGAGCAGGCAGGGGCGATAGAAGAGGACAGGAGCGATAGAAGTGCAGGAGTAGACAGGAGCACACAGGAGTGACAGGAGCAGACAGGAATAGGCAGCAGTAAACAGGAGAGGAGAGGAGTGGTAGGGGGCTACAGGAGCAGGCAAGAGCAACAGCAGCAGACAGGAGTGGGCAGGACCAATAGAAGTGGACAGGAATGGCAGGGGGCGACAGGAGTAGACGGGAGCAGAATGGAGCAGGCAGGTGTGGCAGGAGCAACAGGAGCAGAAAAACCTGGAAACATTCAATTGTTTACACAGCTGATGTAAAAAGTAGCTGAGTTAGTGAAGGAATGTAATTTTTATTTTAAGGGTTCCCCAATCGATAAAACTTTTGCTGCTTTTACAATATACTCTGGGGGGAAAAACTGCATACGCCAACTACACCAACCGTACTTTCAATTCCTACTTTCTGTTTGAGAGAAGAACTCAGCCTAAATATGCAGGGTTTGTGTGTTAAACATGTGTGAATGAAACAAAACTCAACTCCAGGTCTGTTTATGATGAGGAAACAACATTATTACATGGATCAGAAAATAGCGTAATATGGGCCCTTTAAGTCTAATTATCAAGACAATTATACCTGTGTCATTATTAACACTAGAACATCACCACAGTATAACGCTTTTTGCTTGGTCCCATTTCAGTCACACGAGATGGCTATCAAATGAAATCCAGCAGTGCTATACAGATGCTGGCACAGATTCTTTAGCATAGCGTCTGCGTAGACACAAAATAAAAAAACGCACAAATCGACTGGAGGATGTAAAGACCAGTCTGAACCGGTCTACTTTTATGTGATGCTGGAGGAGGGTTTTTATGTAGGCAACAACACATGGGCTTACGGACTGTTAACCCGCTATAGGAACGAGGGATGAGAGAGGAGGGGAGGTGGGAGAGAAGGAGGGAGAGTGGGGAGACGGGGAGAAGAAACAGCACATGGGCTTATGGACTGTTAACCCGCTATAGGAACGAGGGATGAGGAGAGGGGGAGAGAGGGGAGAAAGGGCGAGGTAACAACACACGGGCTTAAGGAGTGCTAACCCGCTATAGGAACGAGGGATGAGAGAGGAAAGGGGGGGGGGAGGGGGGGGGGGGGGGGAAAAAAGAGACAACAACACAGGGGATTACGGACTGTTTACCGTCTACGGGAACGAGGGATGAAAAGGGGGAGAAAGGGAGGGAGAGAGAGCGGAAGAAAGGGGAGAGGGAGATGCAACGACACATGGGCTTATGGATTGTTAACGTTATAAGAAGAGGAGAAGGAGGAAGGGAGAGTAAGAGGGGAGGGAGGAAGAGTGAGAAGGGAGGGAGAGAGAGGTGTATACGGACTGTTAACCCTCTATAGGAATGAGGGATGGAGTCAGAGGAGAGAGGAAGAGAAGGAGGGAGAAAGTGAGGGAGAGGGGAAGAGAAGGGCAGGCAACAACACATGGGCACGGATTTACAAACCCTTTAAAGAAATGCAGGGGGCGAGGAGGAGGATAGGAGAGATGGAAGAAGAGGGATGAGAGTGATAAAGAAAGAAAGGGGAGAAAAAAGGTGGAGACTAAAAGGTGAGAGTGAGGAAGAAAGGAGGGAGAGGAGAGAATGGAAGAGGGGGAGAGGGATAAGAAGAGGCAAGATGGCTGCTGGCTTTCAGACTGTTAACCATCAATAGAAATGAGACGGGTGAGAGAGAGAAAGGTGGAGGAAGAGATGGAGCGATAGAGAGAGAAGGACGGGGGGGAAAGAAAGCGGCAACACAACATGGACACTGGCTTATGGACAGTTAACCCTCTAGGAATGAGTGAAAGCATGAGAGAGCAAAGGGAGTGGGGGTGAAGGAGAACAAGAGGCCGAGATGAAGAGAGCGACAGAAAGAGAGAGATGGAGCAGGAGGAGGAGAGAGAGAGTGGTAGAGAGCTGACGGGGCAGAGGAACGGCCAAGCATGGAAATCACATCAGATCAATGATTCCAGCTCGCCCCGACTCCGGCTCTGCTTTGGTTGGGTCGGGCCTGTGTAAGCGACGGATGATGTGAAAGAGAAGAGAGAACGGAAGAGAGGAGGAGACGGAGAGAACGAGGGGGAGTGAACACTGTAGGCTAATGTGAAATTATCGTCTGGATTAGCTCGGAGACGCAAAGAAACGACAACAATAAGGTCCGGAAGGCGAGTTTGTGAACTACATATGCTGACAGTGTTTATGGTTCACTCTCGCCTTTGCTCTCGTTATGTAGATTATATATACGACTTGAGGTGAAAAGAATGGGGGACTTCTCTTTATACTGTTCACTATAAGCTTGTGATTCTCAAACTGTACGCGGGAAGTGCCACCCCCCAAAAAAAATCGACACGTTGGAATTGATGATGTTATAATCTCAAATGGAGGGCAACACACAATATATACGTCCTTTGGTGACTCATACCGAGCTGTTGAACCTGAGCAATTTTGAAACCTTGAAATATAGTCCTCAAACCTGCCAGCTTAATCATATGGCTTGATGTTAGTTGCATTGACAGCATTCATACATGTGAGATTCAATAACACCACAGTTTTTAGCTTAGTTAAAGAGGCGGTGTTATTCAAATCGATTTTCTTTAGCTTCCTACCGTGTTATAACGTTGTTCCGTCATCAAAAACATGTCTGAAGAGCTTTTAAATGTCATCCATGCATGTTCGAGTATTTTAGCGATCTCCCCCGGGACCTGTTTAAACCCTCCTTTACGCGTAGCTGTAAGTTTCTGTGCAATGCTCCGCCTACAAGTCTACGTCACCCATGCTCCCACGCGACAATTTTCCATAAATGTATAAAAACACGATACAAAACTGTGCACAACAACTTCACAAACCTGACGATGTGCAGTAGTTTCATTAGCGGTGTGTACGCTGATTGTGTCGCGATAGCGCTCTGAAGGGGAAGTGACTTAGCACAGAGAGTAAATGGAGGGGAGACTCACAGCGTCAAAAATGAAAGTAAAACGCATAGAAGATGTTAATACTTTGTTTTTGGCGAATATAGCATTTTGAAAACAGGTAATATCA
Organism: Periophthalmodon schlosseri; assembly: GCA_000787095.1. NCBI lineage: Eukaryota > Metazoa > Chordata > Actinopteri > Gobiiformes > Gobiidae > Periophthalmodon > Periophthalmodon schlosseri. The sequence goes on from KN484843.1 coordinate 33,862, forward strand.
AGCAGGTAATATCCCATAGAAGTAAAATACGCCCTCTTTAATTTTTGCTGTCAAAGAAGATATTGAAATATTGCCCTGCCCTCTATGTCAATACTAAAATATGAGCCGTGGAATGCTATGAGCCCACCCTGAGCCAGACGTAATAAACCTGATTGTCTGAATTTGACCCCATCTGTGCATCCCTGATGAAACGTCCCCTTGTCTTCCTGTGTGTGACACCTGATTGGTTTGTGACAAAAGCCCAAAGTCATTTGAATGGGCCGAATGAGCAGTTAATGTGATCGCCAATAGGCCTATTAACGTGGCATTGACCAGGCCAGACACATGCTGTTTACATTTAAGCTCCAAATGAGTGTTGTCATTGTGAAGCCACCTTTTTAAATACAATCAAATATATGGTTTCTAAATGAGTCTGCTTTTTAATTAGTAGCTCAGCAATCAACAAAGAAGCTAGTTCAAGTGTGGATGTTTCTCATGTGACTGAGCCAATTTTTCTTGCTCCAGTACAGATATATTGTATAAGCAGCTCTTGAGGCTAGTTTTTGTTAGCTTTACCGTGATGGCTCTGCTCTCGTCTTTAAGAGTTGTGAAAAGCGCTTATAAGCTCATCGTGGTGAATAATTAGGATGCTCTGAATGCATAAGGTAAGTGTCAGTTTTTCACCTTTTTGAGACAGTAAATATCATGTACAGCGTCTTTAAAGAAGACATTTTTTGGGGGGGGTAATCATTTTATATTTTGTTCATTGTAAAAGTGCCTTGGTAATAGAAATGGGCCCATTGACTTCCTGTTAAAAATGCAGAACATTTGATCTTTAGGAAGTTTAGGATGTTTTTATTGTTGAAAAATGGATGCATGACATTTTTGAACCCATAATATAGAGTATCATTTTTTGAAATCACAAGTAAGTACAGAGTAGTGGGTGAAGAATTTTCTGAGCCCTCAAATGCAAGACTCTACGTTAGTTAAACATGCATGAATCAATTGAAATAAACCTTTAAGAAAGTTTAGGTGCCTGAGTGATTATTCTAAGTATAATTCAGGCACAGTTTGCACTTAGTGTTGCTCATTAGACCTAACCTACAAACAGAAACTGTAAACAGACAGGTGTGTTAGTTTCAGCGTAGTTAGCTCCTCCCTTCAAATAGATAAAAGGCAGTGTCCACCAGTGATCTGACCAGAACTGAAGAAGCGGCTTGGATGAGCAGCGAAACGTCTTCACTCCTACAACTTTTTGTCCATTTGACAGATTTGAATTTTTCTTTTACTAAGCGAAACGTTTCACTCCTACAACTTTTTGTCCATTTGACAGATTTGAATTTTTCTTTTACTATGGATCAGACCTGGACAACTGAGGGATTACACAGACATCCTAAGAAAGTTAATAATGAAAGAACACCATTATAACACGGTTAAAAGCTCATAAAAGTAGATGTAACACAATATGTCCCCTTAAATGACAAAATAAAGTCATTTTCTAAAGCAGCATTGTTGGCAGTAATGTGATTAAAACCACTTTCTGACACCGTAGTAAAAAACACATTTTTTAAAGAAAGTTTCATAATCCAATTCATAAATTACAACAAAACATCGTTGTAGTTTAAAATGATAATGGATTTGAAGGCTAGCATAGCTCTCGGAAAACTAAAAGGCTTAACAACCATCTGCTGTTTACTATGTATCGACTGATAGGAAGATTAGCAAAATATAATTCATTTATTTGCTATTTTTGGTAGAGATTTGCCATCAATACATGTCATAACATCATTTGCAATTGAAATCATAATATTGAAGGAAAACACTTTTAACGTTACACAGGCTAAAAGGGCCAAGGTTTAGTAGAAATATCAGTTCAGAATGAGTGAGGAGCTAGCTACAACTCAGCTATAGGAAGTGTATTGAAAAGTGTAGCCTTGCATGTTAAATGTAGTATCGGCCAGACTTTAAATTAGCGAAAGAGGCAAGAAAACCAATAACCCAATCAAGCATCGCTGCGACCATGGCACTGCTAAGTTCAATTTCAATCAGAAAGCTAACCCAGAATATAGCGGCATAGCACTGAATTAGCTCTCATCAAATAAATGCATTGGTTATAACCTGTGGAACTCAAAAATGTCAGAAAAAACGCTGACAAGCCTGCTACACCTCCACGTAATGTTAAAGGTACACTGTGTAACTTTCCATGAGGAAGGTCTGTCAATTGTCTCCACGGAGATGTTCCACAGTGGTGTTTAATTTATCCAGGTCCATGGAGACGAGCAGACCCCGTTCACTGTAAGAATGCATGTTTATTAAAGTAATTTTGAGCAATAAAAACACCTGTAATCGAGTTAATTCAAGACCAATGCCATAGTTACGTTTAATGTCATTCTGTGGAACATTTCAGCGAAAGTTGTGCACCTACTGTACTGTTTGTTTTTTTTTGTTTTTTTCATTTGCTCTTGAAGTAAAAATAAGTCCACTTTGTACTGTCTCCATCTAATTATAAACTGTTATAACCATAGATTGTGTATATAAATGGACATAGCTAAACTGCTAGCAGGCTTGATTGACAGCGTTGCTAAGCACCCGCTCCCTGCTAAACCAGCGGTGCAGGCGGGAAGGGGCATTACCTTCAACAGCCACGTGGTCGGAATTCCAAATATGGAACTGCTAGCCTCGATGAGCTGGATTTCACTGGAGCCAAACGCTCTGGGTGATGTCACACTCCCTTAGTCCACTTCTTTATACAGTCTATGGTTATAACTGTTAGCATGCTAGCTCTTGTTAGTATTAGCATGACAACAAAACTCTGCTCTAGCCTCTGAAAGTTGTGAAAAACGCATCAACAACTCATCATCTTGAATAATTTGGATGCCCAGAATGCTTAAGATACGTCGGGAATAACTTTGGACGACTGCAAAACGTTTATAATTCACTTTCTGTTTTTCACTGTTTTGAGAAAATCAGGTACAGCGCCTGTAATAGTTCAAATATCCCCTAATTTCGAATCTTTTCAACGCAGCCTCTCTAAAGCAAAATCGACTACGCATTTCATTGACGCGCTGTTTAAAAAAACAGGGAGAGAGGGGGCAACCTTAACCATAATGGCTCGGACTCAAAGAGAAGTCAATTACATAGATTGGTGCGGTGACATAAAGTGTTTTCCATTTGGGAGCAGATTGGTCATGGCCAGTAATGTTCCTCCTCTCGGCGCATTACTCTGAAAGTCGACGGGGGAGCTGTGAAGGGAGAGGCGAGTGCGGAGGGGTCAAAGGTCGAGTAGGAAGCGAGCGCGTTGTCATATTTAGCGGCGCAGGTGAGGAATGGTACATCGATACCGCAGCGGCGCACAGGGCCCGAGCGACTATAGTAACACGCGTTTTAAATGTGCAAATACAAAAGAGGGACAGAGAGAAGGAGAGAGAGAGAGGAGGACAGGAGTGAGGACATGCAAATATATGAAAAAAATGAATGAGAAAAAGGATAGTGTGTGCAAATATAGGCTAGAATAATATTTATATTAAAGGGGAGTACATTACAACTCCCTGTAAATACATACACAGATTTAGAATTTTTTACATTCCTCAGCCTTGATTTCTCACATTGAATTAGGCAATTATGAATGAAAAATCCATCCATCTCTTCTCCAGGGACTACAAGGTGGAAATGAGCACATTGCTATAACCTTGTGCAATATATATGAACTTTTACTCAATAATATATTGCATGTACTATAAATATACTCCATATATGTACATACATTGTAACAAAATTTTAAAAAGTTAATTAACTGAGGACGAGAGTAGTAAATAAGGCTAAAGATATTAGCTGTTAGCTTAGAAGTTGGTTTTAAAAACAGAGAGAAGTATTTTCTGTATTACCACCTAATGACATCATAAAGTAGGACCAAATGTTTGTTAGATTGCAAAAGCAAGAGTCCCATTTACCATTTAAATAACTGTACATTCCATGGCTCTGGTGAATACTGTTGTAAAACACAATGAGACAAGACTCGTATTGCCTGATGTGAATGTGTGTGTGAGCATTGGTGGTGGTCAGAGGCTCACATTGGCAGCCTCGTTTCCGTCAGTCTACCCCAGGGCAGTTGTGGCTACAATAGTAGCTTACCACCACTGAGTGTGGAGTGAATGAATAATTCACATTGTAGGGTTTTGGGTGTCTTGGAAGCCGCTGTATAAATCCAGTGCATTATTATTATTATTAATGGATTCGGTGAATATTTTGACCAGCATGTCCAAATTGTAATATCAAGCAGAGAGACCGTACAGTGGAAGATAGTCAAAATATATAGGCTTTTGCTGTAAATTGCTGGGTTCCAGACGACATCACAACATTATATTGGCCAATAAAATTCAAGATGGGGGTTAGCTACGATGAATATAATTAAAATGCAGATTTGTGTTGACATAGAGCGAGTTATAGGGTTTAGTCACCGGAAGAAATGATCAGGTTCAACATTTGTGCATTTACCTTTAAGATATTTTATAAGAAACCACAATGTTATCAATAGGGAAATCTGTCTGGAGCCCCCTATCTGGGAGTGTGACATAACAAAATGGCCACCTAGCTTGTTCCAACTTGTATTAGCTGTCAGAACTATTGTATTTTAGCAGCATCACCGTTTAGCACTAGCTTCCCTCTTGGCTGCTCAGAACGGCCGTTAGCGCCAACGGGAGACTGTCTAAAAGCGCGTGATAATGTAAAATAATAGTGGTAATGTGTGAACAAAAGCGAGATGTGACAGCTCGTAAACATGGTGTAAACATCCCACCATCGCAGAGTCTTTTTTTTACGAGCAACCGAAAGCACTCAACGCATTTGTAAGACCACAGGGAAAGAAGCACGCTTTTTAGGCCAGTTATTTATTTACAGACACCTTCCACCGGGCGCCCTAAACCTGCTAATGTGTGTGTATCTGCAAGGCCTTCCCATATGCCAGTTTCACACTCACTCAGGATGACTTGGCGTTTTAACTCTCGTTTCTTTTAAAAAACTCCCTCGAAATTGTATTCTGAGTGCTTCCTGCAAGTTGGAGTCGTTTATTGTCCTGCGTTTTAACCACCATTGCATTGAAAATTCCTGTTTTCACTTACCCCCACACACACTCACTGCTCTACTTCATCCTTAGGTCCTATATTACACAAAATTGATTCTCATGACCTTTTAGCCATGTTTGAATGTTGTTACCTCATCAAAAACATGCCCAGAGAAGTGTTTTATTTCATTCACACATGTTTGAGTAACCTTTTATTATTAGTCTGTCTACATCTCCAAAGCTCAAAATGCTCTGTTCCACCTAGTGATGTCATGAAGCGGTAGTTTTCAAGTTAACTACTATTTACCTTTTGTTTAGTCGAGATTGGCAATTCTAGGGCTGAAATTATCCAAATGATTTTAGTGAAGGTGTATGGAGTTTAAAAACGCAGTGGAGCACTTCCTCTATTACTAAATGACATCGCAAGGTGGAACGGAGCGTTTTCTGTTTGAGAGAAGAACTCAGCCTAAATATGCAGGATTTGTGTCTTTAACATGTATGAATGAAACAAAACACAACTCCAAGTATGTTTTTCATGCAGACACATTATAACACAAACACAAATTGAGTTATATGGGCCCTTTAAATATATAGACAAAGGTTTCAGCAGCGTCATGTAGCAGTTTTGGCACAGATACAAAATTAAATTGCAAATCGCAACTGTGAAGTGTACTCTTATTTTCAAAAATAGTCTACTCATGCTACTCATACTTCAATTTGAATTTGGCATTATAGATAGATTATACATAGATTAAATAAGGCTAAAACAGTAGCAGCTAGCGTCAACATTGGTTACTAGAAAAACTGCGCATCATTGTAAAAGCTAATGGAGCCCTTTAAAAGCAATTCCTGGAGAAGGTCATATTGTATAATGAATCCAATACATCTATGTGCTACTGTGGCAGAGTGGTTATCCTGTCTCCTCCTCTCAGTAAGGAGGTTGTGGGTTAGACTCCTGATCTCTTTGAGCGGATTTTGCATGTCGTCCCTGTGTTACCGTGGCAGAGTGGTTATCCTGTCTCCCCCTCTCAGTAAGGAAGCTGTGGGTTAGACTCCCGATCTCTCTCCAAATAAAGAATTATCTACGCAAGTGACGATCTACAGATCTAACCCAAAATACATTCTCCTTTAACTCTGTTGTCAAAGACTGCGCCTGTGAAAGTGGGTGTAGCCGTGGCATATTGTCTCAGCTTTAAAAAAGTTATCATTCTTTGCCCTGGAATCACCTTGTGGCCCATTCTGTCAAAAATAATGACATAAATAATGGCAAGGTGTTCCTTGCGGGCCTCCTTTGGCAGAATCGGCATCTCTGAAAATGTGTTTATATAACGCCATGTATTTGAAGCCGTGCATACAGTAGGTCTAAATCTGCTCTGTTGTGTTCGCGCCTGTTCGGGAAGCGCTAGTTGCTTTAAAAGGAGAGTCTAAATTTAAGTGCGCGTGTTCCCTGCTTTGCTTTTGGCTCAGAATCGTCAGGGACCCCATGAGTCCTGGAAAAACCTGGGATACCTGAAGAAGGCCTGGAAAAAAGCTGGTCGTCAAGACAACTGGATTAGCGGCATTAGGTTGTCCATGGTAACACATAGATATCTGTCAATTCTCACAGCTGAAAAAGATAAGTCAAATATATTACATAGAGGTTATTGCTCATTTAAAGGGCCTAAATTACGCTATTTTCTGATCGATGTTATAATGTTTCCTCATCACAAACATACCTGGATTTATGTTTTGCTTCATTCACACATGTTTAACACACAAACCCTGTATATTTAGGCTGAGTTAATCTCTTAACTGAAAACACTGTTCCACCTTGTGATGTCATGTGGCAATACAGGAAGTGCTCCACTGTGTTTTTAAACTCCATACGCCTTCATTATAATCATTTGGATGATTTCAACCCTGGAATTGCCAATCTCTACTGAACAAAAGGTAAAAGGTAGCTGTTAATTTGAAAACTACCACTGTATGACATCACAAGGTGGAATAGAGTATTTTGAGTTTTGGAGATGTAGCTTTGGAGATTAATAAACCAGACATGTGTGAATGAAACAAAACACAACTCCAGGTATGTTTTTGAGGCGGCAACAACATTATAACCTCGCTTAAATCTCACAAGAGTCCATTTTGTGTAATATAGGACCTTTAACCAAAAAATACAATAAAACATTAAATCGCAACAAGATAAACTAATGTCCCTGCAATTTTAATACACAATTCAACAAACATAGTATATGTGTAATTCAACGATTGGTAAAAAACATCTAAACCCAATTTACTCTCAATCCTTAAAATGTTAATAATTTTAAAATATATAAAACTACTTCCTACTACTTAATTACTTCCAAAAGGTCAATAAAAGTGCAGTTTTACCAAAAGTCACAGATTAATTCAACTTTCATTGGAACAGCACATCTAAGCAAAAGGTTGTGGGACATTGCAGTGAGGTATTGTCATAGTCCACTTTGGAATAGCGCTCACCGATGCCTGTAAGGGTCCAGTGTGACACCTGCTATGTATGTTTGTAATCTCACCCTCGCCTTGAGTCTGACACATTCTCCACTGATGCGACCGCTGATATCTCTCCCTGAACTACGGCGCGTTAAGAATCGTCTAAAATATTGAGCAGTTTTGGTTCTTTCCAATGCTTTTTTTCCAGTCATATCGCATTCATGACTTCTGCTCTACCATATTACGACCACATTTCTTCCACCACCTCTAGGCCAAGATTTCATAAAGGCCGATCACATATTTTTTTTTTTTTTTTTTGCTGGGAGCTCCCATCATTCTCGGGGCATATGTCCATAGAAAATGGAGGAGAGGGAGAAAGAGAGGGAGCGTGTGTCCCCGTAGGAGGATTTCGATGGTGGAGGAATGCGAGCGGGGGCACAGGGCACGGCTGGATGTTAGGTAACGCAGAGGCACAGAGGCTTGGGGCGCTTTGTGCTCGACACGCCGGGGTTTACAGCCGCGGAGATGTCGACGCACACACACAAACATGGGGACGCAACACACACATGCACACAGGCTGGGACAAGAAGGGCTGAGGCGTTTTCTGTAGTAGTGCCAAGACAGGCTTTAATTATGATGCTATGATGTATCTCATATCATACTGTACTGCAATTTACAAAGTAGGCCAATGACTACTATGAATGAGCGCCAATTTTTGGTATCAATAAAAAAACAATAACTTTTATTTATTATTTTTTTAATCAATACTGATGCACTATACTGGTCTAACCTTATGGGTTAAGGTTGTGTATACAATAAATATACACTGCCAGTCAAAAGTCTGGACACACCCTCTCATTCAGTGTCATTTTTTTTTTTTTTTTTTACTACTTTATAATTTCTACATTTTAGATATATACAGGGAACATCAAATATATGAAGCAAGATATATGGAATTATGGAGTAAAGAAAAAAAAGGTAAATAACTACTAAATATTTTTCTACAAAGCAAAGGGCGGCTACTTTGTGGATTTGAAAATAAACAATAAAAAAGCATATTTAGTATTTTTCATTCCATATAACTTACTTCAAATATCTGATGCCTTCTGTGTGTATATAAAATGTAGAAAGTGGTAAAAAAAAAAAAAAAAAAAAAAAAACATTAAAAGAAAAGGGGGGATATCTGATGCCTTCTGTGTGTATATAAAATGTAGAAAGTGGTAAAAAAAAAAAAAAAAAAAAAAAAAACATTGAATGAGAAGGTGTGTCCAAACGTTTCACTGTACACAAAAGGGTTTCAGATTGCTCCCACACAATACTGAACAGACAGATCTGTCCAAAATGCTGCTAGTAGAGTCTTTTCGACACAAAACAATGAAGAAATGGCCCTAACACGTCTAAAATCGATGACTATAGCTTTAAAATATGCATATGTTAATTCTGCAACAATATTTGCATACCAGTATCGGTACCAACATTTGCAGACGGTATTGATATATTGATACCGCAAATTTAGAATAATATCCCCTCTTTAAATTAAGGAATGAATTGTTAATTAGCAATAGCATTGAGTATTTGCAGTCAGTATCAATATAACATACAACTACATATAATCCAACTAGGTAGTTCTGACCAAGATCCAGCTCAAGATCTGGAGATGGTCCCTGGGTGTTTCACTGTGAAAGCCCACTGCTCCAGACAAGATGAACCCCAGAGGTAGTACTGAAAGGAGGGGGTCAAAGAAATTATGCTTCTGGACAATTAAGTGTAAAAATACAAAATCAAACACAGTACAATGGGCACGGGTCTAAAATGCTAAAATTGATTTTTTGAAAGTTTTGCATAATTGATTTAGTGAATTGCTCTGCTAATTAACTTGAACTGAAAAATATTTCTACCTAATATAATATTTTCTACCCCAAATTATATCAAAATAGTATAAATTAGCATGGTGTGAAACTACTAATGCAATTTCACCAACCAAATTTTCTCAATGTACCTGAATGAACGTAACTCACTGCTACCCACCAGCGTGTCGTCATTTACCGCCGAAAACACATTTTTCTTAACCATGACAATAAAATGTACTTGGCATGACTACCGCAACCCATAAAGCTGCTGTAGCGGTTAGCATCATGCGCACATTGTAGATTCACACTGTTGTCCATGCGTGTCTGCAGCTATCGCTCACGCTAACACTTGACTATTACTCCCTGTGATGCGCGCTGCTCTTTGGCTAATGCCGCTCTCTGGGCTGACTCTAAATGCTATCTGTCAGAGGAGCGGTCCCGTGCACTGCGCTCATTACAAACCCCCGCTAACGCTAACCTTTCATCCGCGCTCCAGACACCTCCGTCTACTTGACACAACCCTATTACCGACTGCTTCCTTAATTTGTCCCGCGGTGACATCTCGCAGCAGCCGCACAAATGGTTAAAAGAATGAGTGAACAAAAGCTGCATTGCATTATGGGGGAGGCGACAGGAAGATGAGATGTCGGCCATATTGGATAACGGCAGGAAATGCTATGTGGTTTCAAAAGATGGGATGCCATATCTGAACTGGTGATTTTCTGTCTGCAAATGTATTTTTGTTGAAAAAAAAAGTTCAGTTTTAGAACAACTTCAATATATGAAGTATTTTGCATTCTATTACACTATTCCTCTGTGTCATTTCTCAACAATATGAAGAAACCATAATTCAAAATAGGAGACAGCAAATCAACTGTCTGGAGAACCAACCACCTGTCTATTTTCCACAATACTGCATAAATGTGTTTTTTTTTATGTGTTGTTTTTCTTAACAGAGACAAGCAAGTGATACCAACAGACCAAGTGATGAGTCAGATCTGTGGAGAGGCAACCCTGCTCTCAGCAAGAATACAAATTTTTCAAGGTATTTTTGAGCAAGAAAAATGCCTATAATTTAATAAATGCGACGTACGTAAGTTAAATGCCATAGTGTGGAATATTCAAGACAAAACACTGGCATCCTCACGGAGACAAGTACGCAATGGACCCCAATCCCAGAGAAGTTACGCGTCATATTAATCGCTAACATATTTAGATCACCATGTTATGTTTTGTTGGTGCTATATGCTATATTCCCCCGAAAATCTAAACTAAAAAGCGTAATTAGTTTCAGTTTCGCCTCTCTGCCAGCTCCTGTTCTGCAAGGGGAGGGCGGCGCGGGGAGGCGCTGTGTGGTGGGAACATGGGAACGCTGTAGAGAGCTTCCTGGTTATATAGGCTTGCGGGCAGAGCATTGGACAAGAGGCATGATTTCATATACGTAACCGAGAGGATGGGTCGATTAGTGTCCGTGAAAACCAGCAAGAATCACAGGTGACTTATCAAACCCTTGCAGACATGGTTTTTGATAAGGAAACAATGTTATAACAAGGTAGAAAGCTCCAAAAAGTTGATTTAGCATAATTTCTGGGTTTCAGATGACATCACAACATTATATTGGCCAATAATATTTAACACAGATGGGGAAGATAAAATTGAGCTGATTTTTGTTGTAATACAGTAAGTTCTTGTGTTTAGTCACTGAGAAAAAATAGTTCAACATTTGTGCATTTACCTTTTGGATATTTTGTGGCAAAGTACAATGTTCAAATCTGGGTTTTGCCCCCCATCTGAGAGTATGACATCATCACATTCTAGAATCTGAAACCCACCTATACCCCCTCTTTAAGTTGAGGCCATAACTGAGTAAAATTTGTTTTCACAGATGTTTTGAAGTTGACTAAAGGAGATAAGTAATAAAATTCAGTTTGTAAAGTAAAGAGGACCACGAGACTGCACTACAAAAAACAACATAAGTTTTAATGTTCCACTAAACAGAATCTTAAATTTTAATCTTTCCATGTCCCAAAACGCAGACAGCTCCATCGTCTCGTTCTTTACTTTCCTCTTGATCAAAAGTCCTTGTCAACACTTCACATGAGTTTAAGAGTCTGCATCAGTCTTCTCCTTAAACACCGCTTTTGTTAAAAACCTGTTCCTCATTTAATATTTACACACGGATCCTTTGTTTCCCTAAATCTGTTTGTACCGAAGTGATCAAAGCCATAGCGACGCACCTTAGCATGAAAACTCCTCACAAATAAACCCAATGACTGGCTTCCAAATGCCTTCAAAATGGCTGATAATTCGGATGAGCTCGGAGGAGAGGAACGTGACACTAAATCCTCCGTTTGGCACATCCGGAGTAAACAAAAGAGCGGATAAAAGCGTGCCGAAAATCTGCTTTTGTCTGCGGAGTGAAATTTAAAATGTGTTGGGGTTTTGCAGGCCGACGACGAAGTGGGAGACGCAACCAACTGTAGCCATTGACAACAGGTTTGGGGTAATAAGATATGGTGTCTACAAGGGCGATGCTAAAGTCCATAATGTACTGTGAAAACAATTATAATAATGAAAATAACTTGAATTTGGTTGTTTTGTGGCATTTTGATAAGTTGACTTTTTATTCACCTAGGCTAAAGTACTTGAAAATGACTAATTGCTTCAAGATAATGAATTCCCAGTTGAAAACGAAAATAGCATTTACTGTATCAGGTCAACTTAATATATTAAAACTACACTGGATGAACATTTTGCCAGACATTATACAAGTAAATTTTTTTTTAAAGAAACTTCAAAAAATCTAAAAACAACATTTTGAATTATAAGATGAAACGAAATTAGTCATTTTACTAATGTAGTAGTTATTTTTTTCAGTGTAAGAATATCAAGATCGCTCCACTTTCAAATGTAGTTCATAAAATGTGTGCTCCCACCCAACCAGAAGTATTCAATAATGTTACTTAAGCAAAAGTACAGATACTGGAGCAAAAAAATAAATGCAAATTTCTAGTTTGCAATCTAGTTTTTGTAGTATTTTGTATTGGAAGACATCTCCCCTTTTAAATTCAGTTCATGAAAATGTAGCTCAAAAGAAAAATGGACAACCCAACCATGAAAAGATCCTGTAAGCAATACAAATAAAACAAATCAAAATAAAAAAGACGATTACCTAACTTACATATGCTTTTTTGCAGTGTTCATCTTGACACACCATTGAATGCTTTAGTTCCCCCTAGAGGCAAATCCCGCCACTAAAATATTCACACAATCTCGTCTTCAGGTGCAGCAAATCAACTTTTTCCCCCAACATATATCCCCTTGTTTATTACAAATGAATCACGGCCATCGCTGGAGGCTCAAAGTAATTAACTAATAGCGGCTAATTATTCTGCATAAGTAAGAAAAAGTACAATTAAATGCAGATGGATTTAATAGTTTTGGACCGAATGCCTGGTATAAATAATTCAATCATCGCAGCGGCTCGTTTGTAAAAAGAGGAAATGGCTGGGGAGTTAATGGCGCTATAAAATTAAAAGTTGCTTTGACAGAGACTGGGATTTCATCAAGTCCAATTTGAGACCAAATAAAACAGGTGAATGCGTTTGTGAGGAGAACTAGCTGCGTAAGTCTGTATTGTAAACGCTACGAGTTCACAAATCAAAGGAGTTAAAGAATTTATGTTAATAGAGTCTTTTTTCACACCAAGGTTTAGTTTGTTTTCAGACCTGACTGTTTGGACTGCTCACTAGCGTTCTTTCTCAGAGTGGTCACGTGATGTTGCTGTGACATGTCTGGTCAGCTGATTTGATTTTGGTGCTGTCTTCCCACTGACTGCGCCATCTGCAGTCCGACTTCAGACAGTATCCCAGGTATGTGAGAGTAAAAAGGCCCTCTCTTCCCGGTTTAAAGTCTCGGCCCTGTTGTCCGGGCTCCACCGGTAGGAAGACAGCGCCAAAACCTGTTTAAAATAGCTGACTGGACACAGCAACTAAATTTTGGTCTGAAAAAAGAATCAGTTAAAAATAAATTCACTTATTGGAGTTAAAGCATTATTATTATTTGTTCATATTTTCTTTTTTCAGTCTCCCTTAAAGAACACATATTTTTTGGATTGTAGTGGTTTTAATTCTCTTCTGAACATGCTTTTGGTCACTGTGGAAATATTTCATCTTTTGTAACTTGAAATAAACTTAACCTCCATTTCCAATGAGGTATTTAGGAGTTGGATGTGAATGTGAACACAACTGTACTGCAGAATGTCTCTAGTGATGGTTTATGGGCTTGAAAACTGTATAGGAGAATTTCAGATTTTTATCTTTGACGCAACTAAACAGACAGAATGCAAACCGCGCATTTTTTAGTGCTCAGAGAAGCCGACTTCGGATTTATGGACAAGCATAAATGAAGCAAAATACAACTCCAGGTATGTTTTTGATTGGGGGACAACAATGTAATATGGTTAAAAGCTCAATTTCGCATAGTAATTATCAACCAAAGCAAATAATACTGTAGTTATACTAGATAAATGTTTTATTTTGGTTTAGAATAGAATTTTGGTTTTGGTGTAGAAAAATGTAGAAAAATATGTAAAAGTATTAAGGATATAGCACTGACCTCTTCTATGCAACAATAATAACAAAGCGTGGGCCCACACTCGGAGGTGGTAAGCTGCTCCTACTTGCTTTAGCCACAATCGCCCTGGGGCTAATTGGTAAAGACATGGCTGCCTATCACTCACCCACACACCACATTCTAACTTACGTAATGCCATGCCCAAGGTTGCAACTGCACTTTTTGATTAGCTTTCGTTCTAAAATGTAAATTTGATTGGACACTGTATTTACTATTATTACACTTCATTGTATTCTTTCTAGTGATGCGCAATACAAGTGATTTTTGTTTCATTCCCATTCCAAGTATTGCTATGGCGAGAATCACAATATTGGACCAATACCAATGTGTTCTGCATTAAATGCATTGAAACTACTTCTACTAAACTAAAAACTTTGTATTTGGCATAAAGAGGCCACCTTTATTTTTGCTCCACCTTGACTTTTACTAATCCTAAAATTAAATATGTGTGCAAATAAATAAAAAATATAAACAATGTATTTCTAGAATGTCCATTTTTTTATTAAATTTTTTTTTTTTCAACACTGAAAAATCAACACTGATATATCAGTATTTTGTATCAATTCACCCATCACTCATTCTTACTGGTTTTTTTTTCCTCTTTGTCAGCCCTTAACCTCAGCCTCCTTCTCCCCATATCCACTCTTCCTCCTCTGCACGTGCCCGAACCCTCACACCTCATACTTTTCACCAGACAACAAACTGTCCAGAATACTCAGATTTTCGTTGACGCATTTCGATAATTCCTCTCCCTCCTCTTCCTCCTCTTCCTCCTCCACTATTGACAAGCAGCCCTCTGGAAGCCCGCATCTCCGTACTCCCCTCCACTTCCTGTCTCCCGTCTATAAATGTTTAACGTGCCTCTCGCACACTCTGCTCCTAGGCAGGTGTCAAACTCTGTAAAAGTCCGCGCCAATGCCTTCGTTTTGGGGATAAGCCGGAGCGCGATGGGGCACGGGGGTCTCTCAAAAGCCCCCTGCATCTGTTGCCTCTGCACTTTTGACCAAATCCCAACCACGATGCATGTGTTAAGAAGAGGGCGTGACGCAGTGCAGCACAGCGCCGTTCATGTATTTTTAATAGTTTGTGGACAACAACAATAGGGATCTATAAGAAAAAACATGCCGTGAGATCCAGGGGTCATAAACGGACAGTATACAAGGGACAAAAGCGCATTAAAACACAAATTATAGCCGCTAAACATACATAAAATAGGCTTTAGCTAATTAGCCTCATTGCTCTTATGGCACAAAGAAATGGTCCCCTTCTGCGTATGAAATGACTCCTTAGTTCAGGTTTGTGTACGCAAATTGCAAATCTCATGAATAATGTATGGTATTGTTGTCTTAAGCTTAACCATAACAGTGTTTTGTGGGGCTAAAACCACAATTTATACAGTTTGTAGGTTTTATATGCGATAGTAACTGACCAATCACGACGCTTTGCTGGAATTATGTGCATGTAACCTTATGAATTATGAAAGACAAGATTTGTAAAGTGATAGTATTCCATCCATTTACACTGAGGTCGAGGCTATTGTTCTCATAGGGGCAATATGGCCGTTGTGTTTGTCCTGTCCCTCAGTGATCCTGGGGTTAGAGCGGTCAACAGCAAGGGGTGACCAAATGCTTTAATGTACCTTAATTAAAGGCCTTGTACCTGTATTTAAGCAAAATGTGTCTTTCCCCTGTACAGAGTGAGGTCTGAATCTCAGAAAGTGCACAGTTAGCATGCTAGTTGTTGCTAGCATTACCGTGATGTCAAAACTCTGCTCTGGTCTCTGAAAGTCACGGAAAATGCTTGTAAACTCATCAGGGTGAATAATTAGGATACTCGGAATGCACGAAATAATAAACCATTGCAAACCATTTAAATGTTTTGTTTTTCATGTAAAAACAATGATTTCTGTATAAAGAGCCAACACAAAGTTAAACAATGTATTCCGAACGCATCAAGTTCATAATAGCGATATTTGATCAATAATGTAATAAAGTCAGAAATAAAGTGTGCTCAAATAAGACAGTGAACAGATTAACAGATTAACAGACTGTATATATAAATGGACATAGCTAACCTGTTAGCCGACGCGTTGCAAATAGGAAGTGAGCATGGCTGCGCTTCCGGCTCCATCAACTCTGGCTCCAATTCACTTTACATTAGAAAACTGTCGGCCCTCTCTCTGTAACTGCTGCAGTGAGTGTCGTCATTTTGACCTTAAACTGTTCGCATTAACCCGCTCTACATGATCTTGGTATTTTTAAACATGATCTTGGAATTTTAACATTAATACATTAATAACAGACAAATCCGGCGCCTTCTTTCCCTGAGGTCTCTCCCGCTAGCATTAGCAACAGGTTTGATTGACAACGTTGCTAAGTGGCCGCCCCCTGATAAACCAGCGATGCGGGCGGGAAGGGGTGTTACCTTCAACACCTTCGCTCCAGATTTGCTGTTTGGTTGCTATGATACTCACGGTCGGAATTCCAAATATGGAACTGGGCTCCAAATTCGTCTATATAACTGCTAGCCTTGACGAGCTTCATTTGACTGGAGCCACACGCTATGGGTGACGTCACACTCACTTAGTCCACTCCTTTATACAGGCTATGGTATAAACTAATGACAAAATCCAAGTCATTTTGTATGAGATTTGTTTTTTACAGGACAGAGCCTCTGCATACCGCATTACTCAAACATGTGCGAATGAAACCAAATTCTATTCCAGGTATGAGTTTGGGATGAACAAAACTACTCAAATAAGTTCTTTTACAAATCCAGAAAAGTTGAGTTAACACAAAATACCTCCTTTAATCTCCACGTTGCCTGATACTTGGTTCTGTTACATCTTGATCTGATACCCGTGTTGCATATGAATCTTTTTGAGTTTTGTGGTGTTGAAAGGAGATTGGGAGCAGTTTTTTGGTTCCCGGGTGTAGTCCTGTCCCTTCGGAGGATGTTTTATGTATTTGGTGGCAGCCGCAGTAGTAGCAGCAGACACAGTGGTGCAGTGGACTCTGGCAACAAAGGTACCAGCATGACTAATAATCCTCCACTCGCTCCTCGCTAAAAACAAGCTCTTTTTGGGACTTTTTATGGCTCAACTCCAGCAATGATACACTCTAAAAGTAAAGGATTCTTTCCATTATTTCAAGTGCTTACTTACTTATTTACTTACTCTACTACTAGAATCCTGTTATTCTTGAAGTTGCAACACTGGAATTTCCCCATTGTGGTACAAAAAGGGTTATTTTAACTTATCTTAAAAAAGAAAATTATAAAGTATTGAAATTATATACAGAAATATTCTGAAAGTGAAAAAAATGAATACATACATAAATCTCAAAGTTTCAGAGACAGTTTTTTTTTTTTTTTTTTTTTTTTTTTAACAATTTAGGGCAACAGTAGCTCAGTTGGTAGAGACTTTGTCCACTGATCCGGACGTTGGCAGTTCGAATTCCGCTGCGTTTCCAGTTCCCACAGACGAATGCTGTTGTTGTGTCCTTGGGCAAGACACTTAACCCACCTCAGCCCCAGTGTCTGCGTACACTGGCGTATGAATGTGTGTGTGAGTGGGTGAGTGGTTTCTAGATGTAAAGCGCTTTGAGTGTCTTGAAGGTGGAAAAGCGCTATACAAAAATGTGACCATTTACCATTTTAGACTAGAAATCGACTGATATGGGTTTTTTCATGGTCGGTGCCAAATACCAATTTGTAGGACTGATTTTGATTATTTTCTCCAAATTGATTTTAATAATTTACTTTTTTATTTACTACAAACTCAACTACAGCCCTTATATACCACAAACTATGTTCGCGCTCAAGTGTTAAAATAAAAGTTTGTGTGCACCTTTTAGACAGCAGGTCAGACAAATTAAAATATCGGCCTGTGGTGGAGATTTAAGGCCAATAGCTGATACGCTAAAAAGTACACATATATCGCCCCTATATATCGGCCAACAGATATTCCAGTCTATCTCTAATGTAGGCGCTCAAGAGGTACGTATGTTTTGGCATCTCTGTACACTTTTTTACAGTGTAGATGGTCCTGTTTTGGTAGACTTTTTTTTTTACAGCGCACACTCAGGAGGGCCGTATGTTTTGGTCTCTCCACACAGACTTTTTTTTTACAGTGTACGCGCTCAGGAGGGCCGTATATTTTGGTCTCTCCACACAGACATTTTTAACAGCGTAGATGGTCATGTTTTGGTAGACTTTTTTTTTTTTTTTCCAGTGCACACTCAGACCAGCCGTTTGTTTTGTAGACTTTTTTTTTTTTTTTTCCAGCGCACACTCAGACTAGCCGTATGTTTTGGTCTCTCCGCACAGACTTTTTTACAGTGCGCGCTCAGGAGGGCTGTATGTTTTGGCGTCTCCGTGTGCGCCCGTACCGGACCCCGGTGGGCCCCTCTCAGCTCTGATGTGGTCTGCAGCAGTGGCAGCAGTGCGGGAGCTGTCTGTGCGCTGAGATTAAAGGGGAGGTATCGATCCACACGCGCTCATGCATTTTGGATGAGGCAGACATTGTCAAAGAGGCGTCTCGCGGAGGGAAAAAAAAATAAATAAAAAAATCCAGAGGTGTAGGCAGACTTGGGCCGATTCTGCTGAAGTGTGTGGAAACGCCGCGGCCTTATGCATGTAAACTGCTTTTATGTATCGGATTGGCCCTGAACTAACAACGAACTGAAATATCTAGATCTTACACTGCAAAAAATAATATCTATATTCAGTCAAATTACTTCAGTTCACATTCTTAAGTAGTTTCAACTTAGTAGCTCTAGTTTTTGCATTGTTTCAATATTGTCCTTATTTTAGCTTTTAAGTATCAGATTGAGATACAAAATGCTAAACGGAAAAAAAAAAAACATCTACATTTAGCCAGATTACCAGATTAGTTCACATTCTTGAGTAGCTTTCACACATTTAGACTTGAGCTCTAGATTTTGCATTCTTAGATACTACGTTTCAATATCGCTGCTTTTATGACATCGAAGTAAGAGATTTAGCAAAAGTTACACTGCAAAAAATTGCATCTACATTAGGTCAAAATACTTCAGTTGAGATTTAGTAGGTCCACGGTTTTGTTTTATGTTTTGGTTTTCTTATTTTAGGGGAGAAAATATATAAATCAGAAAGTAGACTAAGATTTTCTGACTTAAATTGATTAATTAAGTTGAATTTTCTACATATAAAATAATTAACTAAAATGTAATCAGAAATAAGTTAATAACAATAATGATGTAAGAAATCTAGTCAAAATTACTTAAACAACAACTTTTAAATAGATAGACATGGATTGATAATTACTAAGTACCCCCCCCCAAAAAAAAATAAATAAAAAATTAATTAATTAATTAATTTAAACATTCTAATATCTGAAATCAAATTTAACTTTCCAAATTCTACTAAATCATGTTATTTCAGAGGAGGGGTTGAGGTCTTCAGAGTAGAAAAACAAGACATGAAAAAAGAAAAAAAGCAGAAATCCTAGCAGCCCCAGTGTCTAATGGCAGCAGCGCAGTCCGTTGGAGAATTCTCAAGTAGAGTGTGAATTATTTAGCACGTGTGGCTAGTGCTAGCAACATGGAGCCCCAAACTGAACCAGGGCCACCTCTGTGTACTCTGCACCAAACGCCGGCTGCTGAGGTCTTCATTTCTGCCCCCGTACGGAAATATGAGGAAGTATCGCGGAAAAAAATAAAACTACGCCTTTCCGTTTGGCTGTACAAAAAGTGACCTATTTTTGGCCCTGTGATGC
The DNA here is from genome assembly GCA_000787095.1 of Periophthalmodon schlosseri. Lineage (NCBI taxonomy): Eukaryota > Metazoa > Chordata > Actinopteri > Gobiiformes > Gobiidae > Periophthalmodon > Periophthalmodon schlosseri. The sequence goes on from KN484843.1 coordinate 53,588, forward strand.
GTCTGATTATTCTACATCAACATTTTATACAGGTCATCATGCATGTTTAAAGCAGGCCGCGCGCACAACTCTACGCTAATATGCTCCCAGAGATATGTAGGAAAACGTGATGTAGAAATAAGCTACTTCATGAGATAAATGTACTCCATAGTTACGCGGAGACGTGGTTCTGGTTTGGATACGATCCAATAGGAAGTATTTGGGCTGATCCTGCTAACATTTTATCTTTGTCTGATGAAAGGGTCATACAGACTTGAATTTTACAGGTGCACTCAGTAACTTTTCTAATGTGAGGTCCAGATTGTTACTGGCAACTATCTGGCAACTTGTCAGATTATCTATCTCCATGGAGACAATGAGGCGTCACTAGGCCAAGTTATAGGTCAAATAATACATTTACTGCCATACTGTGGAATATTCTAAGCAAAGTTTTGTGAGACACCCAACCGCAGAAGTTGCATGGTACTGTCCTGCACAAAAAATTTAAGTTTGCATTTGACCCATTCTTCATGTCAGGAGACATCTTGCCCTGTCAGTTAGTATACTTGGTGTAAATATTTTGACAGTTACTAGTGTAAAATGCAAAATCTCAGAAAATGGTTCACTTCTCTGGTGGAGGGTCAGCCACCTGCTTGTCTCCAGGTGCTTTAAGAATGTTCCAGAGTATCACATTAAATACATTTCTCTACCGCCACGGAGACAAGCGCCACGCCATTTTATAGGTCGGATCTGTGAGGAGGTTAGCCCACTCAAAGTAAAAATGCATGTTTTAAAGGTGTGTTTTAGCAATAAAATAAATAAATGTATTAAAGTACATCCTTTCACCTTACTATGGAATATTCCAGGCAACATGGCTTCCAAGTCTCAAAAGTAAATTTTTTCTAATATCCTCTTTGGTCTTCCTCTCGGCCTCCTGTTTTTCTAACCAGAGCATCCTTCTTTCCATATATTCACTCTCCCTCCTCTGTACCATATATTCACTCTCCCTCTTCTGTACCCATAGAGTGTATAATAGAAGTGGACTAAGTGAGTGTGACGTTACCCATAGCGTTTGGTTGCAACCAAATGAAGCTCATCGAAGCTAGCAGTCATAGCAGTTAATCTGCAACCAGGGACCATATTTGGAAATCAAAGTGTGTAACCAAAAAGCCAATCAGGAGCGGGTACACGCCCCATCCCGCTCGCAGCGCTGGTTTGGCAGGGGGCAGGCACTTAGCAACGAAGCTGTCGATCAACCTGTTGCTAATGCTAGCGAGAGCGACCTCGAGGAAAGCAGACATCAGATTGGTCTTTTATGTTCATATCTTAATTTAGGACAAAACAGTGAAATAAAAACACCAGGATCATGTAGGGCGAGTTAATACGAACATTTTAAGGTCAGAATGACGAGTCTGACAGAGAGGAGAGAGAATTTTTCAAGTATTCCGTTCCTATATGCGGTGGCTAGCAGGTTAGCTATATCCATTTATATATATATCAGTCTATGTCTGTATCATATATTCATGATCCCTTCTCTTTACCACATGCAGTCTCTCTCCTCTGTACCATACTTTCATCTTCTCCAGATCTTAGTTCAATGCTATGTATTTATACATGCAGAAATTTTTTTCAGAGTATGCCAAATGATCTATGTATGTTTTATTATTGATGAAAACTTATCACTAAAGATAAAATAAGATTTCCCTATCAAAAAACAAGACCAGAATGCCAATTTTCTGAAAAAACAACGCAAGTGATGTAACGCCTGTAGCCTCCAAAAGTTAACTGGCACCAAAAACGACAAACTCACTTTTTATCAATCAAAACCATTTTAAAGCACCTATACAAAGACCAGAAGTGCCAGTTTCCAATGGCATCTTTCCATCTCTATGAATCACTTTGTAAAAAACTTTCCTAACTTCTCAAATCCAGCATGCCAAGACACTATTAGCCGTGGTTGTATAGCGCCTATGCTAGCTCCCCAATATAAAAACTCAAAGCATTTAAGTAGATTGTACAGCGGGCGCGTGGTGAGGCTTGATCTTACTAATCTACAAAATGGCTTCTTGTTATTAAACGTCTAATTCGAGGGATTAGCAGCTCGGCGCAGACACAATCCCCTTTGCTGCTTTTCGCGGGCTACGCTGAAGGTGGCTTAAATATTAATTAACATATCCAGACATTCTCCCCATATGGAAGTGCGGAGAAGGCAGCGGCAACGTGATTCAAAACTATATTCGGATTTGAGTTTTGTAGCAGCTCAAACTCCTCTGGCGCTGAGGGAGTGATGTGCGTTTTGCTTTGGCAGAAAATCATATCGCTCTGATTTAATTTTTCTCTTCTTTTTGTTTCAGAGCAGAGGCTGACAGATCCGCCGCTTGTCTATAGCCTCAATGCAAAACCCACACAAGCTTCTCTACACTGCAAAAAGACATCTGCCTGAGATAAAACGCGTTGATTTCTAAATACTTATCTTGTCTTTACATGGTATACATCAACATTTTTGTCTTGCCGTGTAATCGCATTGCCTAGATAAGTTCCACAGCATGGCATTTACCTTATATGTCTCCATGGAAACAAGCAGGAGATCCTACCATGGCCAAGTTACATGTCAGATCTGTGAAGAGACGACCCCACTCACAAGTATTTTCAAGCAACAGAAACTCCTGTACCTGAATAAATGCAAGCTAGATGTTTAATGCCGTACTGTGGAACATTCCAGGCAAAGCAGTGAAACAGCTGCCAGGACCACCTGAAAAGTTACATAGTACACCTTTATCATATTAATTTGAAAATGTGTGAATAGTGCACATAAATATTGGAAGTTGTAAAATGCATCAGAAATTATAGACAAGTAACAAAATTGTATATAATAATTCCAAATAAAGTAATTCGAACTTTCAGATTTTTGCAGTGCACAGCTCAAAATTAAATAAAGCAGAGATAGATGGAGATTTTACGAGTGGCTTATGCAACAGTAAAGCCACGGGCAGCAGGAGTCGTAGTAGTAGTAGTATTAGACACCTGGATATGAGGCCAGTGGAAATGGGTGAATTCTGTTTCGCATGAGATGTTGCATTAGAAACACAGAAAACAGAGATGACACAAAAAGTTTCATTTTACCAGAAGACAATTGGAATCAGACACTGAAGTTTACAATGCTAAAACTTGCAACACAACGAGTTAGACAGAATGAGGAAATACAGTTCAAATATTGGGGTATGAGTCCCCCTGAGCAGAAATGAAACAATAAAAACAGAAAAATATCGGCTTGTCTGGCAGCTAAACCCTGTACCATAAGGCTACAATGCGAGTTAGAGACAGGACTTTTGGCATGTTATAAAAATGTATTTGAACGTGAAATTTTCCCTTTGCATTTACCCATCTCTGGTCAAACCGTAGTGCACACGGACCCTTCACCAGCAGCCTCAAATGTCATTCTATATTCTAAAGAAAGGAATCGAATCGGTGTTGAGCAGTGATATGGTGTTCGTGAACGAGTTTGCTCTTTTCAACGGCTCCTTAACGTGAATCGGTGGAACCAAAACAAAGTTTCAAAAGAGTCTAATCTTTCTCACTTTCGTCATTCTTTCTAGTTTTATATTTATTTATTATAGGGCAATGTTTTATTTAGATGATGCATAATTTCAAAGGGTAAACACACTCCCACTCTCAGTTTGAACCGTTTTAAACACATCTGAGCCTTGGTCATTTCTCTCTGTGATTAGTTTGTTGTTAAATTCTGTTCTCACATTGGCTTCTGTGATATAAATAAATATAAAAAGAGTGAGTCTTTTGAGCGGCTCTTTTATATGAAAAGATCTAAAAGATTCGGATCCCATAAAAGAGCCAAAAGTCCCATCACTAGTGTTGAGTATCGAATCTATTCCTTAGTATCTAAATCAAGTTTGGAATTTCAGTATCGTGACAACACTAATTTGGAACACATTACGCTATTTAAGCTCTATCCACTTCCACATCAGTAGCCTACAGCAGATAATATTTCATGAAATTGATGGAAACACAATTTTACATTTCAAATCATTGCTCGAATGAATAAAATATACAGCGCTCCTTCTGACAAATGAGACTTCTGACTGACTATAGCCTAACTACATCAAAGTACTTTAATCAAATCTTATGTAAAAATACCAGTGCTAGCTTCGCCTTAAAAAGAGCTGATTCCTATGCTATCTTGCTAAAACGCTAACATCTTCTCCTGATTGAAACCTTACATACATTCTATATGGGGATTATGCATTATATATAGTACATCAGACCGGACAGTAATGGTACTTTGACGCGACTGCTCGGGCTGAAACTGCTGAAACATGGATTTACAAGGAGGAATGAATATCTAAATTATGAACCAATCTATTTCTGATTTTAACAACATAGCCCTCGAACGCGTTACTCTAAGTGTCTCTTTAAAGGGGAAAAAAAGCCATTAGGAATATAAAACACCTCAAATTATTGTAATACTGGGATGAAATGGTGGACTTAATCTGAGGAGATCGCTCCCGGTCTTAAAGGGGAGGTGGCAAATTCACGGAGGATGTCAGAAAATGAAAAACTACAGCAGCCAAGGATCCGGTTACGTGTCTTTTTTCCTGAAATAAGCATTGTAATTTATCCGGACCTTTTTGGATTACTACGAATGTGCTGTCTGCGGAGTTTTAACTAAAGCAGTCAGCAGGTTTGGACTGACGAGACAGACACAAACTGAAACATGAAGCGGACAGGAGCAAAGGGGCAGGGGAGGAATTGGTTTTTAGACAGCAATAATACAGGAAATACGAATGAACCTGGACTAAAACAGGACTAAAAGCAATCAGGATGAACCAGGACTAAACCAGGACGGTCTGAGAAGTTTTAACTAAAGCTGTCAGCAGGTTTGGACTGACGAGACGGACACAAATTGAAACATGAAGCGGACAGGAGCAAAGGGACAGGAATAATGCAGGAAATAAGAACGAACCAGGATTAAATAAAGACTAAATCAGGACAAAACCAGAACTGAATCAGAACTGATAAAAGGGGCAGAGGAGCAGAGGAAAGTTGTTACATGGGAATAATACAGGAAATGAGAATGAACCAGGACTAAACAGGCCTCAGACCAATTAGAACTGAACCAAGACTATACCAGAACTTAACACAGCCAATGACAAGCCAGGGGGGCAGAGACCATGACAGCCAGGAATAGCACAGAATTTAACCAGAAAGCCAGGACTCACAGGACTAAAGGGGAATGGACCGGGACTGTACCAAAGCAGCATTTAACAGGTCTGAATTAGGACTAAACCAGAACTGGACAAAAACTAAATCAGGACTAAACCACAAATAAGACTGAAACAGGAGTGAATCTGAACTAAATCAGGACTAAACCAGGACTAAACCAGGAAAGATCCACATTCGAATACAGTGTGGAAAATAATTTCTTTCAAATAAATACGGAGGCAAGAATAATTGTTACCAAATCAAAATTGCAGAACAGCGACCGCACCTCTCTCAGTCTGCCCCAGGGCATCCACGGTGTGTATTTACTATCAGTAAGTTACATAAATACAGTTAGATATTGAGTAATGTAAATATTTAGCTTCAATGAAAATGAAAATACCATATAATCCCTACAGAAACACTGCTTCCTGCTCCATTTGTGATAGCGGAAAACATTATGGACAAAAAGCTCTCCTCTCTCTATTCTCTCCATCCTTGCGGTCCAGTCTTTCCCCTCGTCTCACACCAAAACTACGGCAGCCCATTTGCGCCATGACAAGTGTTTGCGGATCGCGCTCTCGTTCCTAATGGCTTCTCTGGTAACGCTTTAATTCACTACCTGCGCCATATCAGTTCCATTATAACCTCATTACACTCTGCGCACCGGGGTGATCTGCGCCGAGCGAAACAGCCAACCAAAGACGCCCGCTTTAATTGAGCAATACTTTTCGTTCATTATTATTGCCTATTATTAAATTAATGAACTTAATGGAGTTATTTTCCAAATTGCGAGGACTGGTGGCAACATGTTTCTTAATTCCATTAGCGGGCTGCGTGATGGAGGGAGGGGGTGGAGCAGGGATATTAGCCCACTGCTGTGAAGCCTCATCAGGGACAGAACGTGGCCATTTCCAGCCCCACAGGCAATCACCTTCACAAACAGTTGAAGTATGGGAAGATAAAGGGGACAAAAAGGCTACATGAAACAAACGACGGAGGTAGAACATGGTAGGAGCCTATTGTAACGTGACAGAGACAAATGGACGACTTTAAAGGCGCTGTATCCGATTTTTACTGACTTTAAAATGAACTACTTCTGTTTTTCACGTTTTTTAACAGTTTGCAGCGGTCCAAAGTCTTAATTACTCACCGTATTTGAGTTTATAAGCGCTTTTCAAAACTCAGAGACCAGCGTGGAGTTTTCCTGCGACGATAATGCTAGCAACATTTAGCAAGCTAACATGCACTTCCTGATTATCGGACAATAAAATACGCAGCAGACGTATTTTGACCTCAAGAGCTGCTTATACAATATATTTGTATTGCGACAAGACAAATTTTGGGAGCTAACGTCAGGCTCTGCTCTGTCTGAAACTCTGCTACTAAAATTAGAAATTAATCAGAGCTTTGTTTTTTACACAATCTGATGCAATGGACATAACCGTATGGGAGATTCACTGTTTTTGAAAGAAACATCCAAACTTATGATCTGCAAATGTTGAAACGCATTATTTGTTTGGTATTGACTCCACAAGTTTGCCGTATTAATCTTAAAGTCCTTTCAGCTAACAACGATCACGTCTTTGGGGTTGAAAAAGGGCACCACTTTCCAAAGCTATTGTGAACACATAATCTCACTTTTGTTTATTTATACCAACAGAGAAGACGTTGAACGAAGACGGTCTGTTTTTATTTTATGTTGATAGCCCAGAAATTACAGAGGTATTAAACCAGCTCAACAAATCTGCAATCTGACAGTTAATCAGCAAATTCCACCGTATATGGACTTCTGACCTGTCTCCAGCTCCATTTTAAACTATAGGGATTCCACAAAATCTATTGCACATATATTTTTTTCAGTGCAAACCTCGTGTACTGTTAAAACACATTGGTTCCAGCATGGCATTATTCAGTCTGGACACTCTAGACAAACTGTTCCATATTCAGGCCCCTATATTAAAGCTACAGAGATGTATTATTCTTATGTATGTGCTAATAAAGCCAAACATATGCAGCGCCGTCTCTGCCCCTTTAAATCCGGCCAGCAGATATTCAATATGCACATTATTATTCACTGCACTGTACATTTGCATATAAGGGTGTATAGGAACAAACAGTAGGGCCTTAAAGGGAAAGTTTGCTAAACCAATAAAGAACAAGTTTATGACAAATGCCTCCAACAGATCCAAAGCACAAAGTTATTGCCTTTAGATGTAACTTTTATTGTCCAACAGTTTTTCCCCTATTTTAACTTGACGTTTTTTCCCACAATGCAACAGGGCATTTGTCACAATATATCACGATATATCTCCTTTAAAGTTGCACTATGTAGCGATTCCGGGGTAGGGTCCACAAACCTGCTCGTCTCCGTGGAGATGTGGCCTGTAATGTTATGTAGTATGGCATAAAACTATCCATTGAGACAAGCAGGTGATAAGGAAATGTTACAGGTCAGATCTGTGGAGATGTGACCAGTGTCAATGTTACCTAACTTCCGTAAATGGTGTTTTAATAGCATTGTCTAGTGTTCTCTTTTGTGATTTTTAATTTAAACTAGGTAAATCTGCAGCTCTGTGTTCAAACGTGTGGCCTCCGGTGACCACTGCAGTTTCAAGTACTACGTGACATCACACATGACTGCCCTGATTACAGCCACTCTGCCCCAGCCAGAGTTCAAAATGTTGATACCTGCTGGACCAATCGCACTGTTCCTTATACCCCCAGACCCCGCCTCTGCTCCCCATCACTCTCTTCTTTAGTGCTCCGGGTACCGCCCAGATTACCAGCTCTATTCGAAACGCGGTTGTGGGAGGAGTTTAGGTGTTTAGCCCCACTTTAAAACTCCTCTCCGAAATTCCCAGCGTGCCTTGCCTCACCCGTGCCCCCTTCTGTCATTCACCGCTATTAAGAGATCCTCCAGCTGACATGACATCACATTTGAATATTGTCCCGTAAGCCCAACTCAACATAACCTGAATAATATATGAAATAGATTTTTTGAAATGAGATCTTTTCAGTAACCAAAGGGCCGCTACGCAAAATTGCCCCGAAGATGAAAGCTCGGCATCTGCATAACTGCGCCAGCCGATCAATACGTCTCCAACTCAAATGGCAAGTCTTGATAAGGTTATTGAATTTTCTTTTTAATTAAAAATCATACTAGCGCTCGCTTCTGTCAGGCCGCTGCGAGCACGGCCTTGCTTAGATGTTCGTCACTGCATGAAAAACATTGGCCACCGTGTCAGCGCGTCATCCATCAAACACAATGTGGATTTATTTGCGTTTTTCGTTGCGTTCGGGGGATTAAACTGTCGCCGGAGCCCCCCCACCTCAATAGAGAATAAACACGTGAGATATTAACTCATATTAGATGCCATTCATCACAGAAGTAGCAACGATATCTGGGGTGTGATTGGCATTTCTGCAGTGAGAAGGACTACAGGGCAAGTGTTTACATTCGAATATCAATGATCCATGGGTTAGCGTTGCCATAGCAATTAACAATTTAGAACTAAATATTATATCTTTTGAATAGGGAAAAGTTTTCAAAATGTTGCATATAACAGACACTTGAAATAGGGGCAAATGTTTTTCAAAATTAAGTTTACTAAAAAAATTTGAATGGGTTGGCAAATTGTTTAAATACATTTTTAGAGTAAAAACTGCTTCCTCTGGCTTCTGTCAGGACTCATAACCTCTCTCTTTCCTCTCTTTTCTTCTCTTCCCTCTCTCTTTTTCCTCTCTTTTTCCCTGTCTCTTTTCCTCTCTCCTTTCCCTCCCTTTCCCTCTCTTTCCTCTCTCTTTTTCCCTGTCTCTTTTCCCTCTCTTTCCTCTGTTTTCTGTCTAAACACAAACAGTGATCCGAGTACACAAGCGCTAATGCATCTTAAACCCAGGATTATATAACACGCTTCAATTTTGTTCAATGTAAAACTCCAGCAATGCCACTGTCACAACCACATTCACTAAACGGCTTTATTTAAAACTGTACCGTTTTTTGTGTGTGTGTGTTTTTTTCCTAGCTTTCTACCAGTTATAACATTGTTCCCTCATCAAAAACCTGCCTGAAGAGGTTTTAAATGTCATCCATGCATGTTTGAGTAATTTAGTGAATTCTCACAGGCCCTATCAGGACCATCGTTACTGTTAGCTGTAACTGTAGCTGTTCTGTACAAAGCTCCGCCCACAAGCCTACGTCACCCATGCTCCCACATGACAGTTCTCCATAAATATACAAAAACATAATACAAAACTGTACACATAAAAGGCAAATGGAGGAGAGACTCAGAGCATCAAAAACGAAAGTGAATCTTCTAAAACATGTTAATATGTTGTTTTTGGCGAATATAGCCCTTTAATAAAATAAAAGTTAACATGATGATCAAAATATGTTATGTGTTAGCAGTTAATACCCTATAGAAGTAAAATACGACCTCATTAAATTCAGAATATATATCTTGATCTTGATTTAAGTAATTTTGACAAGTTAGGATTTAGTTTATAGGACTATATTTTTACTCTTTTTATTCACTTGTTTTTATAGATTTTTTTTTTTTTTTTTTCAAATTTGACCAAAACATTGAAACAAATATATCCTAAAATAAGGCCAACAACTCCAACAACAAACTAAATGCATCTAAACAAATCAAAACAACTCACATTTAGATAAATATCTGTATTTAAAGGTGTATGGTGTAACTTTTTCTACCATTTGATTACTTAACGTTACTTGAATTCACATTACTAGGCATGAGATTTAATTAGTTTCTATGACTACTTATTTTTATTTGTTTTAATGCATTTTTACTGATTTCACTATACTCATTTGTATTGTATCATTTGCCCAAGATGCATTTTTTGTTCATGGTTCAATTTATTTAATTTATTTTTTACAAGTGAAATAGTCTTACCCCATTGACAGATATTTTTACTTTAAATTTTCAAATACAAAATAGTAAAATCGGGCAAAAAGTCCAAAACAAAATCTAAAGCATTAAATTGAAAAAAAAGTTTAATTATTTTTTGCAGTATGTGTTTGGGAGAACCCGAGGGGAGGGGGGCAGAGGAAGTATGGCGCCCCCTGGAGTGAGGTGGTCATTAGATTCAATAGAGCAGCGCGGTGCAGGACTCATTTCACCACAGGCACTGTGCAGATGGAGTTGTATACAGACCAGTGTAATGGCTGACTATGGGAATGATATGGGAATTACATGGAAAGGATAGTGAACAAAGTATTCACATGGAAAAGTATATATATATATAAAACTTACTGTAACATAAAAAAAAGTTTATATGTTGGAATTTCTACGTGGTAAGATACACTACCAGTCAAAAGTTTGGATGCGCCATCTCATTCAGTGTTTTTTGTTTTGTTTTTTTCTTTATTTTTCCTACTTTCTACATCTTATAAACATACAAAAGATATATTTGTCCTCTGCATTTGACCCACCCTTCGATGCTGGTGGGACAACCAAATGTTGAGCTTGTCTGGAGAACCTACCTGTAGAACTGGAATACTGTGCATGTTTTAGATTCAATGGGAAAACTGGAGAACCCAGAGGAAACTAAAAAAGACATTGGGATAAAATGCAAACTCTCAACACTTCAGTTCTTGAGCCTTCTTTGTGTTAGGTAAGAGGCGCTAACCATGCTAACCAGGAAATAACCTGCCTCTTAGCACACATAACCTATATCGTTCTGTTACTGTTGAAAGCATACAGCAGATTTTACTGCCACAGCTGCCCTGGGGTAGACGAACAAAGTGAGGTTACCAATCTGCACCATCAGCCCCTCCAACCACCACCAACACTCACACACCACATTCATACGTGTACATTTTCGTGTAAATAAGCTGCAATTTGATTTTTATTTAGCACGCACATCATCAAGTTTTATATACGCTTTATTTCAGCTACACACACACAGTGGGAGGTCGATTTTTACCAGAGAGATTTTGTGCATTTATCAACTTTTCTCCTTAAACGCATATTTTTGGTAAACAATACTTAAATTTTTACGATTCTCA